>JAODAL010067064.1:0-17470 GCA_025379985.1 Phyllomedusa bahiana
CCCCCATTGCATGCTTTGGTGGGGGTGGTAAATAAAGATTGCCAAGGTCACCCATTGGCTTCGCCACCTTTGCCTGCTCTGCCGCTACAGCATTTGGGTACCTACTGCTGTCACTCGCTGATTTTGTTCCACCGGACTTTTGGGAACGTAAGCAACCAACAGATGTTCCAGTTGATAAATCAGCAAGGTCCCTTTTCCTGCATTTACTCTCTATTTGGGGGGGAAGAAAGTGCTGATTTTGTTTTTACCAGGGATCCGGGAGGGTGGCCACCCAAAACGTTTTTCATTTTGTGGCCTTAATGTGAAAATTGTTGGGGGAAATGGGCATCCAAGACTCATGTGAAGAGGGACCTTGATTTCCAAGCCTCGGGGTCAGGGGAAACTACAAACTGTCCCCTTTTAAAATCTTCCTCCTCCCCCCAAATTTTTGGGCCAACCTCTTTCCAAGGCGGGACTGGGTAATGTCGGTGTCTAGAATACCCCTCCTCCTCCCTGCCTCGGGCACAGCTTCAACACCCCTGACTTGCCTGGATGATAAACCTAGAGCTGATCCGCCTTGCACTACCCCTGGACCCCGAACCCGCCTAATGAAACCAAAAAAAATTTAGAAACTGTCGGCCTTGGGGTTTTCGACGGAGAGAAAGGCCCGTCCCCACATCTGTGCGGCCCTCTTCCCGCTGGGGGGACCTGTTGTTTCGGGGTGCCAACATCGTTCCAGAACAAAGATCACCACAATGCCTCTGAAAGGGCTTTGTCCGCACTGCCCATTTTGGTGGCTTCTTAAAAACGGGCAAGAAGGGCAGAGCCTTTCACCTCCTCCACCTCGTGGCTCAACACCCCGAGTCCGCACCGCTGCTTGTCGGGGCCAATGTGTCATTTCATACGCTAATGGCTTTGCGCGCTGCCACAATCGCTGGATCATTGGAGGGGAATTCCACGTTCCCAAACGTCAACATTAGACGGTTGAGGGGAAGGCCAGCTGACGCGCAACCACCACGGACGAAGCGGGTGCGAACGGGGAATGCGAACTTAATTTTCGACCTTTCTCACAGGCAGTCCGACCCGGTAGCTTTTTAGGAATTTCGGGACGACAAAGGTTCATGACATGGCCAGCAAGGGATTCTCCGCCTCCCGATCTTAAAGGGGCCCCCAGCAGATTTTCGCCCTTTCGCACACCACCTTGCCTGGCCACAAGGTTCTTGGCCCCCCAGCCAGCGCTGGGGCCTCGTTGCGAGAGCCGCCACAGCTCTGACCTGTGTTGGAGGGTCTCCAAGACAGATTAATTTCAACACGGCCGGGTTTTTCGGGGCATGACCCCCAGAGGCCCTTTGGGGGAAAGAACCCGCCCACCCCGGGGTTTTGAAAGGGCCCGGCCCTTGAAATTTTAAGAAGGGGGGACAACGGGGGGGGCCGGGTCCAAAAATGGGGCAGGGGACCCAAAGGCTTTTTTCGGGGCAAAAAAATGCCTGCCGGCATCGGTTTGGGGGGCGGGAAAGGGGGCCATGATGTGGGGGAAACCCACTGTGTCCCCAGAGGGAAAAAGGCAACATTCCAAAGGGCCAAAAAGCCGAAAAGCCGACTTCAGCTTTTTGGCTTTGGGATGGTTTGGGGTTAAATTTTTCTTCTCCCCCAAAACCCGGGAAGACAGAAGTCGGCTGCTAGACTGGCAGCTGAGGGTTGCAGGTCGTAAAAACGGCAAAAGGGAGAAGGGTAGGAGGCCCTGGGGTGCGGTGGTACTCGGGCGACGGTGGAGGCGAAGCAGGCGATCCCTGATAAAGACTCTGAAGAAAAAGGGGCAGCGAGAACCCTTTGGTGGGGCGGAGGAGGGGCGGAGACAGGGGGTGTGACAGGGGTTTGGGAGGCCCGGCGTCGGTCTGGCCTTTTTTGGCCAAGTGTTCCCCCATTTCAAATCATGCATTCGCTGCATGGACAACATTTGGGTTGGTTAACCCCCAAAGGGTTTTTGCCTCACTTATGCGTTTCCCAAAAGGGGGCATATGACATCACTGGGTGAATCAGAGGCTTGCTCAAAAAAAGGCCCCAGGCTTGAGGTCCGGACCTTTTGACAGCGATAACGAGAAGGGGGTTTTGCGCTGACCGGGCTGGGGGAATCATATCAGGGGACTCCGACCGCCCTCCCCCTTTTTGAGCGAACCGTACGACACTACCCCATGTCTTCCTCCTCGCCCGTAGGGCGCTGCGAAAAACCACTTTGGATCCGCAATGTCGTCATCATCATCACAACACAGGTGTTTTTTTTTCATCCTACATTCTGCATCCGGGACTAAGGGCTAAAAGCAAGGGGGACTGAAAAGGCGTTGCCGACCCCCAAATTTTTCCCGATTGCCCGGGTTTCCTTCCCTCCCGAGGCATCAGTAACGGGCGTCAGAGCAGAGAAAATCATCCTCTTTGCCTCTTGAACTTTTAACATGCCTTCTGCCCCCAAAACCGCATTTTGTCATAAAAGAGGTCTTCAAAAATGGATTATCCACATTGGGTAAAAACGATTGACATTTGGCTGTTTCATTTTGGACGATCTGATGATGCGATATGACATTTGGGCCGTGACTGGGGGACGAGGGGGTAAACTGGAAAAAAAAAAATTTTAATAACATAAAAAAATTTTTTTCACCCCATCAATTCCCCCCGGGGACTAAAAAATTGCCCGTTTTCCCAAATTTCTCGTAATCTATCAACCCCGCTGCCCCCGCGCCAAAAAAAAAAATTTTTAAATTATTGGAAAATAAAAGGAAAATTTTTCCCTTTTAATTTCCCTTTTAACAAAATTGCTGTATTCACATTTAAATGCAAGAGCTCTAAACAACAAAGCGGCCTGCGCCAAAATGAAAAACACGTATCCCGAAAAAGTATTTGGGTAATAAGAGGTAAATTTTTTCACCTTTTAATTCACCTTGGGGGACTACAAAAATTTCGTATTCACATTTAAATGCAAGGGGCCCAATAAAAAAGCTGTATGCCCAAAGGAAAAAACACGTAAACTGTAATTATTCGGAAAAAAAAAGGTATTTTTTTTGGGACCTATCAATTCACCTGTGGGGACTACAAAAAACGTATTAAATTAAGCAAGTGCCTCAAAACAAAGCTTGGTGCCCAAAGTAAAAAACACGTATCTGAATGTATTCGATAATAAAAGGTATTTTTTTTGGCACCCTTTAATTCACCTGTGTACTAAAAATGCGTATCAAATTTAATTTCAAAAGATTTCAACAATTGGATGCGCCAAAGTGAAAAAAAAGTATCTGAAATGTATTTGCTAATAAAAGGGATTTTGGCACCTTTCAGTTCACCTGTGTTATACAAAATTGGGTGTATTCACATTTAACTGCAAAGTACTCTATCAACAAAGCTACCTGCCCAAAGGAAAAAACCATATATAAATGTATTCGGATAATAAAAGGTATTTTTTGGCCCTTTTAAAAAACCTTTGACTACAAAAATTTCTGTATTTACATTTAAGTGCAAGGTGCCTCAAAGAACAAACTGAGTGCGCCAAGTGAAAAAAAATGTATCTGTAATTTTTTTCGAAATAAAAGGGATTTTTTTTTTGGGACCATCAATTCACCGTGGTACACAAAATTTCTGTTCCATTTTAAATGCAAGGGCCCAAGAACAAAGCTGTACTGCGCCAAATGAAAAAGCAGTATCTGAAATTTTTCGGGTAATAAAATTTTTTTTGGCACCTACAACCTGACTACAAAATTCTGATTCTAATTTAACTGCAAGGTGGCTAATCAACAAACTGGGAAAGGGCAAAATTGAAAAAGAACACCTATCTGAAATGTATACTGATAATATAAGTCGAGTTTTTTTACCCAACAAAGAGACCTGCAGTTTACTAGAAAAGATGTGTATCCTAATAAAGTCAGGCTGCCCCAATATCCAGGAAATATTTCAATAGACAACTTTTTAATAATAAAGCTATTGCAGTGCAATGTCTACACTAAGTCTTGGTGAACTATATCCAGTATTCTTTATAGAGCTTGTCTGTGTTCGCCCGTGGGCCCCCCCCCCCCCCCCCCGTTCCCCGCTGACAGGGGTAGATCTCCTTTAAAATTCTCTACCTAACTACATAAAATTTTCCCAAATCTCTAATCTAACAAAATTTGTAAGGATCACAGCTAACAGTAGAGCTTTCTCTGTGAAGAAATAGAATAATTTCGCTGAGCTGTTTGGACACAGGCAGAGCGCACGCCCCTACTGCTATGAGACGCGAGAGACACTGATAAATGAACAGGAAGGACTGTTCTATGTAAAAATGAGGTCATGTGATTTTTCCAGCCAATCGTAACCATAAACATCCCAGTCATGACGTCGCACACACATCTCACCCTGCTCTATTCTGTAAGCTGATTTGCTGGCCGCCAAAATGACAGGAAGCGCCAAAAATGGCGCGATATTAATAGATGATGCACAGAATTTAACCTAAATTATCGCATGATTTAAAAATTTTGATCAACATAAAAACTGTGCCGATTTCAACTTTGTCGATAATAATCGCTCAACACTACATACCTCTCCTCAGTTCCTCTGCTGCTTCACTTCCAGATAGCAAGCCACACTCCAAGATCTCCTGCAGTAAAATGATTTTTATAGGCCACCAGGGAGCTTCCAAGAACCTGTCCTGGGAAATGGGAATGGCCTCCCACCCAACACTATGACCGTTTCAGGAAAGGCAACACATATTTGGCCACATAGCAGCCATGCTAGCTAGCTACATGTCTCAGTAACCTATGGCTACTGACACCAAATAGTTGCCTTCCCCCACCAAAACCAGGTTTTCGGTGGCATGTGTGCAGCGGGTCTCCTGCTGCACTCCACTTAATGGCAGAAACCTGCGACTGCCTAAGGTCACTCTGCCACATATCCTCCCCCTTTGATAAAGGCTGGAGGTCTTTTTCACTCTGTGTAATCAACCCTCCAGGATCAAAACTCCTACACAAGGGAACCATCTTGTGCAATTCCTGCCACTCTTGATTTCTCAGGGAGGACACCACATTTTACCTTGTGGGCTTTCTGCTATCCTCGGTACCCTAACTTCTATCACTGGTAGCCACCCTGGTATCTACCTTACTGTCCACTTCAGGGGTTTTTACATCCACTATATCCTCTCTTACTTTGGCCTTATGCCCACCTTTTCTCTGGACAATTCCATACAATTTTTGTCACTTACCCATAGCTCTGGGTCTACAACACCACCATGAGACCCAGACTTCTTCCCTCTGGTCCTCACTGATCCACTCCTGACCTTGGGGCTCAGCTACCTCTTTAGAAAATGTGTCCGTTACAAGGACATTACCAATGGTAGACACATTTACCGACTGGAAACCAGACACTTCACACATAGCTCTGACAGCCATGACCACCAGGGGCAGACCTGAACTGCTATCACCTACGGCTATCTCTGTAGCAGCTAGTTTACATTTGGCAATCCCATGAGTTACACTGGGAGCTGTAGTCGGACCAGTCTGCAGGTGACTATGACCCATTGGACTCGCACCAGGGGGATGTACATTTGAGAGGGGTTATATACATAACATATGTCAAATAAGTACATTCATGATTTATAAATGACTAGCAAGGTCCATAGAAGATTTGCAACCTTATAAAAACGTACTCTCAATGGCATATGAATTTAGGCTTCCTCCTGCCTTGTATATCATATTCAAAATTCAAAAAGTAGAATGGTCAATACAATTGCACAACATGTCAGTTTACTTATATAAAAAAATAAATAGCAATGTGGGATATTAAGCTGTGATCGCAGCAAATACATTAATAAATAAGACTTGCGATGCGCTGATTTTCTCTTGGATTCCCATCAATGTTCAGAGGTAAAGTTCCATAATTTTAAAAATTCATGTAGGAACCATCAACATGGATATGCTGTAAGGTGCATGTCACGGTTGGAGATAGTGGATCCCCTGGACCGCCCCAAGCAATGGCGTAAGCCACGGCAGGGAGCGGAATCTAAGTAGGTCCCGGTTTTCACCAGAGCCCGCCGCAAAGCGGGATAACTTACTGCGCGGGATCACCATTTGGCTACCCCTGACGTGACCTGTTTGCGGAGGCAGCCGAGGTGTAGCGTGGTACAAAATCGTCAGGCAGGCTCGTAGTCGGGGACAGGCAGAAGGTCAGGGCAGACGGCAAGATTCGTGGTCGAGGAACGGAAGCAAATGGTACGGTACACGGTAAATCAGAACAAGGCTAGGAGTGCTTCCTCTATAGGCTAAATGGCACTAAAGATCCGGCACAAGACTCAGGAAGGGGCAGGCTTAGATAAGGGCAGTGACCGGCAATACCCAGATGTGCTGCAAGGTGCAACGCTTTGAAGGAACTTTCTTTTTAAATGGACTTTGAATGGGATAAACGACTAACAACTAGTGCAGAGGGAGAGAGGACCCTGCCCGCCAAGGCTTACAATCTACAAGGAAGAAAGAAAGAGGCAGAAGGTGAGGGAGAGACATGTTTGTTTAGAGGCAGTGGGGTAATTGTAGGTTAGAATCTATCCTGAAGAGATGGGTTTTCAGGTTGCTTTTGAGTCTAATGAAAGTGGAGGACAGTCTGATGTGTTGGGGAAGCGAGTTTTAAAATATGAGAGAAACATGAGAGAAATCTTGGTGACGGTTGTGTGAGGAGCTGACAAAAGGAGAAGAGAGAAGAAGGTCCTGTGAGGAGTGGAGAAGGTGTGAGGGGAGGTATCTATAGATCAAGGTAGAGATGTATGGGGGGAGAGGTTATGGTTATGTATGTCTATATATTCTAAGGTGTAATAGAAGTAGTAACACACAGAGAAATTTATTTGGCCTTGAGCTGCTATGAAAACTCGGCAACCCAATATGTTGTCACTGTGGGGGCTGGTCGTGCTATTCAATCATTTAGACATCAGGGATGCCACAGCATCTAGGAGGTTAAAAACCAGAATCAGAGCCATCTCTGATCCTGGCTGAGAGCAGCAGATCCAGGCTGTAATGTTCAGATAGTACCTGCTGTGTATGGAGCAAACTCAGCAAGTAAATTGGCTACATACTCCCTTACCGAAATTATGAAGTATCAGTATGTCAAATGTAAGTAAGGGGGTAAGTGTCAAGTTTAGTTTTGTTAAATTTGATTGAGCCCTACTCATGCATAATGTTATGACATTTATCTTACTAGAGCTTAAAGGGGTTGTGTGAGAAATCCCCAAAAAATTTTAACATATAGGGCGACATGTAGATCGGGCTTTACGCCTGTTTTTTGGCTATTTTTGCGCCTTCCAGCCCGAATCCCGCTGTCGGACGCGGGGATTCAGTGTTAGGCGCAGTGTTCGCCACTTTCAGCTGCGCCCCGCATGAAGGGGCGGGCAGTGGGCGTGGTGTGGGCGCGGGGTAGGCGTTCCGGGGTGGGACGCGGCACGCTCGAAAACTCTGAGGCATGTACGATCGCGAGGCGGCAAAGCGAGGCGCAGTGCAGCGCTCGGCAGCTCCGACAAGCAGACCTGGTTTTTTTTGGTCTAAATGCTCCGGCAGAGGCGAAGTGAAGCAGGATTGGAACATGCGAGGAAACATACAGAAGATCGCTACAGAAATCTCGGCGCTCCGCTCCGTGCAGCGGAGTATGATCCGAAAAAATCGCCTTTAAAAGGCGGAAAACATTGTCAGAAAAGAGCTGAACTAAAAAAATAAACAATAAAAAAAAAATCACTTTCCTAAACTCTAGAATGGAGCAATTTTCAAGAATTATGATATTGTACATTGCCGGGAAATACAGTAATTCAAATTCTGAACCTATTTTCATTGGTCGGCATAAACCGGCCAATCAGAATAAGAGTGACGGGAAAACCAAAAAAACCAAAGGGGGAAGGTTTGACCAATCAGAATCAAAGGCGGGACAGTTCAAAATACAGTAAAAATGCTGAAAAGAACTGATTGGTTAAGCTACCGGGATTGGCTAGTTTCAGCCAATCAGAATAGAGCACAGAGACCCATTAAAACTATGGAGACTATTGACCAATCAGAATAGGAGCGACAAAGACCCATTCTAGTCTATGGAGAGGTTTAAAACCAATCAGAATCCACGGCGGATAATTCAAAATACAGTAAAAAGACAGAAAAGAGCTGATTGGCTGAGCTAGCGGGGCTTGGCTATCCCACAATCAGAGCGTGAGCTACTTCTCCCATTATAGCCTATGAAGAGATGGGCGAACGTAAATCCCGGCGCTCAGCGCCGTGCGGCATCACTTATTAATAAAAAAATTATTTTTATTAATTTGTAAAACTTTATCAGATAAAGAGCCGAACCCTTCTTACAAATAAAGCAGTTTAAAAACCCGAACAACGCGTTTGTCGCCGAGACCGGCGCTACATAGGGAATTGCAATAGAGAGAATTGCCGGGAAATACAGTAATTCAAATTGTTTAAGCTATTCTCATTGGTGGGCATAAACCAGCCAATCAGAATAGGACGACAATGTCCCTTTATAACCTATGGAAGAGAATTGACCAATCAGAATAGGAGCGACAATGTCCCATTTATCCTATGGAAAAAAATTGACCAATCATATTCAAAGGGGGGACAGTTCAAAATACGTAAAAATGCAGAAACGAGCGATTGGTTGAAGCGGCGGGGGCTCGTCCAGCTTAGCCAATCAGAGCACAAGCTACTTTCTCATAGAGTTCTATGGGAAAAGAAATTCTGAGCGCGCTCTGTGATTGGCTAAGTTAAAAGAGGCACCGTTTTTTGGGACCAAGGGGAGAGCGAGCGACGCTTCAAATGGGTTTTCTAATGCAATCTAAATAAAACTGTACATGGCCGAAAATCAAATTATATCACAAACAGAAGTTGTCCCGATGTGTATATAAAACAATGATAATATGGGGGTAATGAAAAAAATATTAAATCAATAAAATCATGTTTATTTCTTTATTTTCGTTGCAACCCATACTTTTGATCCTTGGCTAAAAAATAAAGAAATAAACATGATTTTATTGATTTATTTTTTTTTTCGTTACCACCCAAATTTATTATTCGTTTTATATACACAGGGGACAACTTCTGTAGTGTTATAATTTGATTTGGGCCATGTACTGGTTTTTTTCTGATTGCATTAAAAAACCCACAGGAGCGTCGCTCGCTCTCCCATTGGGCCAAATTTAAAGGCGCCTCATTTAACTTAGCCAATCACAGAGCGCACTCAAAAATTTCTTTTCCCCATAGAACACTATGAGAAAGTAGCTCGCGCTCTGATTGGCTAAGCTGGATGAGCCCCCGCCGTTCAACCAATCACTCGTTTCTGCCCTTTTTACTGTATTTGAACTGTCCCCCCCTTTGAATATGATTGGTCAATTTTTCTCCATAGGATATAATGGGACAATTGTCGCTCCTATTCTGATTGGTCAATTCTCCTCCATAGGTTATAATGGGACATTGTCCCCTCCTATTCTGATTGGCTGTTTTATGCCGACCAATGAGAATAGCTTAAACAATTGAATTACTGTAATTTCCCGGCAATTCTCTCTATTGCAATTCCCTATGTACGCCGGTCTCGGCAACAAACGCGTTGTTCGGGTTTTTAAACTGCTTTATTTGTAAAGAAGGGTTCTGCTCTTTATTTTGATGTTTTACACTTAATAAAAATAATTTTTTTATTAATACTTCATGCCGCACGACGCTGAGCGCCGAGATTTCAGAGCGCCCATCTCCATAGACTATAATGGGAGAAGTAGCTCGCGGTCTGATTGGCTGGGATATCCAAGCCACCGCTAGCTCAGCCAATCAGCTCTTTTCTGTCTTTTTACTGTATTTTGAACTGCCCCCCTTTGATTTTGATTGGTCCAAACTTCTCCATAGGATATAATGGGAATTTTTGTCGCTCCTATTCTCATTGGTTAATACTCCTTCATAGGTTAAAATGGGCCACTGTCGCTCCTATTCTAATTGGTCCTAACTTCTCCATAGGGTAAATGGGTCTTGTCTCTCCTAATCTGATTGGCTGGCTTCTGCCCACCAATGAGAATAGCTTAAAACAATTTGAATTACTGTAATTTCCCAGCAATTCTCTCTATTGCAATTCCCCAGTAGCGCCGGTCTCGGCGACAAACGCGTTGTTCGGTTTTTAACTGCTTATTTGTAAAGAGGGTTCTTCCTTTATCTGATAATGTTTTACATTTAATAAAAATTATTTTTTTATTAATACTTCATGCCGCACGGGCTGAGCACCGAGATTGCATTTTCGCCCATCTTCCATAGACTATAAGCGAGAAGTACTCGCGCTCTGATTGGGGTGGGGGTAGCCAAGCCCCGCTAGCTCAGCCAATCACCTCTTTTCAGCATTTTACAGTATTTTGAAAATGTCCCGCCGTGGATTCTGATTGGTCTAAACTTCTCCATAGGCTAGAATGGGTTCCCCTGTCGCTCCTATTCTGATTGGCTGAGCTAGCCAAGTCCCCGTACTTAACCAATCAGCTCTTTCAGCATTTTTAAATGTATTTTGAACTATCCCGCCGTGGATTCTGATTGGTCTAAACTTCCCCATAGGGTTTTTAAAGGTTCACTGTCGCTCCTATTCTGATTGCCGGGTTTTTGCCGACCAATCAGAATAGCTTTCTGAATTTGAATTACTGTATTTCCCGGGAAATTTCCAATATCCTAATTCTTGAATTAGGATATTGAAAGTGGATTTTGTTTTATGTATTCAGCTCTTTTCCTGAGAATGTTGAACCCTTTATAAAGGCGATTTTTGATTTAGAATCCGCACCGACATCTGGAATGATTTCTCGCTGTTCCAGCCCCGTCTCGCATCGGAACTGTTTTTCGGTGCAGTCCCGCACGGCGCCTAAGTCCCGCACTGCGCCCAAGTCACCGCACTGTGCCCCACACACACTGGCGAGGCGCAGGGACCTGTTGCCCGCAGGGACGAGCGCACCGCCTCGGACGGCGACTCTTAGGGGCAGCGCGCACTGCGCCTCAGCCCCGCACTGCGCCCCACACACTGCAGGGCGCGGCGGACTTTCCCCGGGTAATGAGTGCACTAGCTCGGGCGTCGAATCATAGGCGCAGGCCGCACTATGCCTCAGTCCCGCACTGCGCCTAACACACTGGCGAGGGCGCGGACTTTTACATGCTAAAGTATGAGCGTGCCCCGGCCCCGACATAAATCAGGCGCAGAATTCCCCCGGAAAAACTGGCGGAAAGGGGCGCCCCGACCCCGCGAGATTCATACATGTCCCCATTCTAATTAGAGATAGCAGAATTATTTCCACAACCAGATGTGAACGTCTTAAACCCTGCATATACATATTAATGCCTTTTGGGATCTTCCCTCACGGGTAACGGGGGGCTACAGTTGTTGGGTGCACTGTATGAAAACTACATTTCCCACAAAAGCTTATTTCCCCCCAGCTGAGGTCTAGATAAATATATTATATATATATATATATTATAAATTTTTTATTTATAGTCATTGAAGGGTTTTGGTAGGGATCCGCTGGACCACGCAAGCGATGGGGGAACCACGGCAGGGAGGGGGAATCTAAGTAGGCCCCGGTATTCACCAACCCCGCCGCAAAGCGGGAGGGATTGCTGCGGCGGGAACTACCGGGGTTCCTTTTCCCCAAAGGGGAAACCCTTGTTCCCGGTGGGGGCCCCAAGGGGTTAGGCGGGGTTTACAGAATGGGCAATCAGGCTCGTAGTGGGGGGAAGGAAAAAGGTCAGGCAGGCGACAGAGATTCGTGGTTTGAAAAACAAAGGCAAGCGGGTTCGGTACGGGTAGACAGACAAGGTTTTTTGGAACGCCCCCTCGATGGGGAAATTGACCCACTAAAGATCCGGCGGGTTCCCGGGAAAGAGGCGGTTTAAAAATGGGAGCTTTGCCCCGGTAAGGGCCCAAATTTAAACCGGTGCACTGCCCCTTTAAAAAAATTTTCACACTCCCGGCGCGCCCCCAAGGGGGTGGGGCCCGGGGCGCGCGCCGCGGGACAGAGGCAGACGGAGCGGAGGTGGCCGGAAAAAGGGGCCGGGGCCCCTGGGGGGGGGAGCGGACCCTGACCCGGGATGGGGTTTTTTTGGGGCAGGGGGCATAGTGACACTATGCTGATATATTATAAAAATTATATAGAAATATATAAACTTTATTTTATATAGACTATATATATAAAAAAATTTTAGTATGTACACTCCCCGGCCACTTTATTAGGTAACCTTTTCCAAAAATGCTCGTTAAATTAATTTCTAATAAAGCCAATCACATGGCGGCAATCAGTCCCTTTAGGCATTAGACAGGGTCAAGACAATCTCCTGCATTTCCCAAAACCGACATCCGTAGGGGGAAAGAAAGGGGGATTGGGGGGCCCTTTTGAACGGGGCCTTTGGTTTTTTTTGGTGCCAGAAGGGGGGTCGGTATTTCAGAAACTGCTGATCTGGGGGGATTTTCCGCAAAACCCATCTCTGGGGTTTACAGGAAGGGTTTCCGAAAAAGAAAAAACACCCAGGGGGCGGCAGTCCTGTGGGCGGAAATGCCTTGTTGATGCCAGAGGTCAAAGGAAAATTTGGGCAGACTTTTTCGAGCTGATGAAAGGAAACCCAGTAAACTCAAATAGCCCCCGGGTTAAAACCCAAGGGAAAGGCAAAAGAGCACCCTCTGACGCACGTACGGCAACTTTGAGGGAGGGGCTACACAGAAAGACCACACCGGGTGCCACTCCTTTCAGCTAAGAAAAAAAATGAGGCTCCAATTTGCCCAAGCTCATCGAAATTGGAAAGTAAAGATTGGAAAAACTTTCCCTGGTTTTGTTTCTCGTTTTCTGTGCGACATTCGGATGGTAGGGTCAGAATTTGGGCCCGTAAAAACATAAAGATGGACCATCCTGCCTTGTATAAAGGGTTTAGGCTGTGGTGGTGGTGTCATGGTGTGTGGAATTTTTTTCTTGGCATCTTTGGGCCCTTGGGGGGTCCCATTGAGATCGTTGCAACACCTTGTGAATCTATGCCACAAGAATTGAGGCAGTTCTAAAGGGCAAAAGGGGGCCCAACCCCTTACTAGCTGGTGTACTAATAAAGTGGCCGGTGAGTGTATATACAGTGTGTATGTTTTTCTATCTATCTATCTTAATATCCCCTGCCCCCGAAAATAGACTCCCCGAAAATAAACTGTGCATTTTATTTATGAAATTCAGGTTTTGGCGTTCTGCTGATGTTTGTGATGAAATCTACAGTATTTTTATAATTTTGATGTTTTGTTCAAAAATAAATGTGAATTGTTGTTCATAAAAAAAAAAAATTATATATTATATATATATTAAAATATAATATTTTTATATATATATATTTTCATTAGCCAAGGGGGTCCCAACCTTTTTTTCCAGGGATCGGTTTGATGCACGACAATTTTCCGGGCCCCCGGGGGGGTGGGTTGTTGGGGCCGTGGTTTTTAGGGGGGGGGGTTAGAAGGGGGTTGGATTTTTAGAATCAACACACAAAAAAAAAAAAAATTTTAAGTGTATACTGGTCTTTAGGGGTTATATGAAGTATTTTTAATGGGACTGATTGTCAGTCTGTGGGTCATATTATATTAAAAAGCGGGACCCCCCCCCCCCCCCCCCCCCCCCCCCCCCCCCCCCCCCCCCCCCCCCCCCCCCCCCCCCCCCCCCCCCCCCCCCCCCCCCCCCACCCCACCCCCCCCCCCCCCCCCCCCCCCCCCCCCCCCCTCCCCCAAAGCTGATAAAAGCTCCCCCGTATAGTAGCTCCCTGTGGGCCCCCGAATAATGATAATATTCACATGTAAAAGCTCCCCCATATGGGTATGCCCAGTATTAATAATAAAAAGCCCCCCGTAGGTTGAAAATAGTGGCCCCCAGTAGGGGTTGATAATAGCGCCCCTTTGTGTAAACATTAACTTTTCCCCCCGTGTATAATAGCGCCCCCAGTATGAAAAAGTGATAGGTAGAAATGCCCCCGTAGTGATAAAAGTGCCCCGTAGTGATAATGGAATACATATGCCCCCCTAGTGAATTTTGTGAATAGGTAGCTGCCCAGTAGTGGATAGTGCCCCAAATAGGTGCCCCCGGTAATAGATAGTGAAACCATAGCTGCCCCAGTATGAAATAGCTGCCCCCCCCTAGTGAAACTGCCCCCAGTAAAAATAATACTGCCCCAGTAGTGGAAAAAGTGCCCCAGTAGTGAAGATAGCTGCCCCCCCGTAGGGGGATAGCTGCCCCCAGTAGGATGTGCCCCGTAGTGATGATAGCTGCCCCATATGATAAAAAATTTTCCCCCAGTATGAAATAGCTGCCCCCAGTGTATAGATTGTGCCCCCGTATGATACTGCCCCCAGTAGTATAGTGTGCCCATAGTGATAATGCTGCCCCCGTAATGAAAAAGCGCCCCCCTAATGATACATAGTGCCCCCATTAGTGATGTAGCTGCCCCCAGTAGGAAAAAGCTGCCCCATAGTGAAAAAGCTGCCCCCAGTAGTGATAGCTCCCCCCCAAATGATACTAGCTCCCCCAGTAGTGATAGATAGCTCCCCCATAGGGGATAGCTGCCCCCGTAGGTGATAGTGCCCCAGTATGATAGCTGCCCCCAGTTGGAAGAAAACTTCCCCAGTAGTGATAGTTCCCCCGTAGTGATAGTTGCCCCAGTAGTGATAAAGCTGCCCCCGTAGTGTACATGCGCCCCAGTAGGGGAGCTGCCCCGTGTGTAGATACGCCCCGTAGTGATAGCTGCCCCCATGTTTGATAGATAGCTGCCCCCCTAGTGGCACTAGCTGCCCCAGTAGTGTAGTAGCTTCCCCGTAGTGAGACAAAATGCCCCAGTGTGATGTAGCTGCCCCCCCGTATGACCATAGGCCCCCCCGTAGTGATAGGCTGCCCCCCCGAGTGATAGATATGCCCCAGTGTGTAGTTGCAGCCCCCAGGAGTGACACATAGCTGCCCCCAGTAGTGATAGTTAGCTGCCCCCAATAGTGATAGCTGACCACAGTAGTGATAGATAGCTGCCCCAAGTAGTGATAGCTGCCCCCAGTGTAAAAAGAAGGCCCCCCGTAGTGACACATACTCCCCCCTAGTGATACATAGCGCCCCCAGTAGTGTTTGCTGCCCCCGTAATGATAGCTGCCCCCAAAATAGTGAAGCTGCCCCGTAGTGATAGATAGGGAGGGGATTGCCCCCATTGTGATAGCTGCCCCCAGTAGTGATAGATGCTGCCCCCAGAGTGTTTTCCCCAAAAAGCCCCCCGTAGTGAAGTAGGCCCCAGTAGTATAATTGCTGCCCCCAGGTAGTGGTAGGATAGCTGCCCCAGTAGTGAAAAAAAATAGTGCCCCGTAGGATAAAATAGCTGCCCCCAGTAAGGGTAGATAAAAGGGGGGCTGCCCCCAGTAGGCAGCCGGACAATTTTAAAAAAAAAAAAAAAAGTAGTGTCCCTTTTCCTTTCCCCGGGTCCTCGGCTGGCTCCTCCTCCGCAGGGGTCCGACGCGGGGGGGGGGTGCGTCACTGTGCTTTCCCCTCTCGCCCGTCAACGCTATGATGCAGGGCTCGTGAGCCCGCATTAACGATAGGGAAGCGGGGCGGTGATGAAACGCCCCTGTTTCCCCTGTGACAATGCAGCCGCACGATGTGTGCAGCTTCTATCCCTGCACGGCCGGATTACAGCGGCCGCGCAGACCAGATGCCGACCGCCCAGACTAAAGTCACCGCGCGGCCGGCATCATGTTAGCCCGGTGCCGCGGCCCGGCAGGGGATACGCTAAGGCCCAGTGCCGGTCCGCCGACCGGCGGTTGGGGACCCCTGATCTAGACCTCAGCTGGGGGGAATTAAGCTGTTGTGGGAAATGTAGTTCATATATATAGCCCTCAGTCTCCTTTCTGCTCAGCAGAGCCATCCCTCAGACCACAATTTTTCTAGGCTGACTGGGCACAGCACATGCCCAGTGATGCCAGTCGCATAACCGGGAAAGTAACTCAGGTCTGTCCTACTTCCTGTAGGACAGGTTTGGGCTGAGAAAGAAAGCCCGACAGCCATTTTGTTTTTCATATAATAATTTCCCTAGACAAAACGAGCAGACTTTTCTTATTAAAGATATTTTAAGTTTTTTTAGGATTAAGACATGTAGTTTATTTTTTTAGTTTTCTTCTTTTCCTAAGAACCCCCTTTAAAGCCCAATGGTTCATAAAATATGAACGTTACTTAAAAACAATGACGGGAATTTTTTAAGAATTGGTCTAATTTTCAATTATAACTAATTACAAACCAATAATTGGTAAGATATTGGCATTTCATAATTATTTACTACAGAATTACCTATTGAATCATATGCTTTACTTATTTTTCCCTTTCCTTTGTTAATAATGCATTAAAATTTTACAATGGAGCCAATTTTTCTCCTTTTATATCTCAGTAAGAATAAATAAGAATATGCGATTTCCTAGAAATTTAGCATACAATTACTCTTCAGATGAGTTTGGATGATGAGCCAGTGATGAGTGACAGGTGTGGATAGGTGGGAATAGAATTCCAGCAAGCAATCATTTTATTGACCATTTCATTTTTTATTTGTAATAGTAAGAAACCATTTCTAAACTCCATTTGCATCAAAATGTTTTCTAAAATGACCTGTTCTTTTCTACTTTGATTTCATGCGCCTGATCCCCTTTTCAAGATTTAGGTGGTGTTTGAAACTAGTCTGTGACAAAGATTTTTTTTGCCTAACAATTGTATTTCAAGAAAATTTTTTTCCCAAAAACTTTATTTAAAGTAAATGTATTCCCCAACACATCTCTCAATCCATAGGCAGGATTTGATCTACAAGATAAGCAATGAATTTCTAAGGCAAAAGAATAATTTGAAAATAATTAAAAACAAACCATGTACGACCTTGATTACATGATAGTGTTCTTCTTTTTTTTCTAATAAATGCTAATTTAACTTCAGTACATGAAATTTTTTTTCAGAGATCTAACAAAGCATGTAATGGTGAGGAAAAAGAAACCATACAAAAAATAGTTGAGATTTCCCAAAGAGCATTAAAATATATGATTGGTATGATTATTAAAAGAGTAAAATCATCTCCTCAGAGTTACCAACGTTTGAAGTGATATTTGTTGTGCAGTTCTTAAAGTCCAATTGTGTATCAGTTTTTCCAAATAACAGTAGCTGTGAAAGAGTTTTTTGGGGTTTTATGCTTGCCTTTTTATTTGTAATATGTTAGCAACATTCTCTTTATTAGAAGATACAAATTAAGAGGCTTAACCTTGCATTAGTGCAATGCCCCGGGGAAAAAAAACTAATTAGTAGAATTCTTGTTTTAGCCACTGAGCAACCACCCATTAGACTATAAACATCCGGATGGTCCACAAGTGACTCCTCTAGGATGATCCTGAATTTCCTCATACGGTGACATGTATGAACAGGGCTGTGCCCGTTTTCTGGCATCAAAAAGCTTTAGTAGACCTTTTCTTAGATGTAGAACAGGCACACTCAAAT
>JAODAL010067065.1:0-17470 GCA_025379985.1 Phyllomedusa bahiana
CGGGGACCCCCCTCCCTCGCTCCCCGTGACTTTACAGCGGTAGATGCTCCTTTAAAATTCTCTACCTAACTACTAAAATCTTTAAATCTCTGATCTAAACTAAGTTGTAAGGATCACAGCTAACAGTAGAGCTTTCTCTGTGAAGAAATAGAATAATTACACTGAGCTGTTTGGACACAGGCAGAGCGCACATCCTACTGCTATTTGACGCTCACAGACACTGATCATGAACAGGTAGGGCTGTTATATGTAAAACGAGGTCATGTAATTTTTCCAGACAATCGCAACCATACACATCCCAGTCATGACGTCGCACACACATCTCACCCTGCTCTATTCTGTAAGCTGATTTGCTGGCCGCAAAATGACAGGGATAGTGCCGAAAATCGCGCGATATTAATAGATGATGCACAGATTTTAACCTAAATTATCACATGATCTAAAAAATTCGATCAACATAAAAACTGTGTCGATTTCAACTTTGTCGATAATAATCGCTCAACACTAATAGACCTGCAGTTATTAGAAAAGAGCTGTATCCTAATATAAGTTCAGGCTGCCCAATATCCAAGTAATATTTCAACAGTATACTGCTAACAATAAAGCTATTGCAATGCAATGTCTGCAATACAATATCCAGTATTCTTTAAAGAGCTTGTCTGTGTTCGCCCGCCGGGCCCCCTCCCGCTCCCTCCCGTGACATTACAGCGGTAGATGCTCCTTTAAAATTCTCTGCCTAACTACCTACAATCTGCAAATCTCTGATCTAGCTGAGTTCTAAGGATCACAGCTAAAAGTAGAGCTGTCTCTGTGAACAAATAGAATAATTTCGCTGAGCTGTTTGCACAGAGGCAGAGCGCACGTCGTACTGCTTTGAGATACTGACACACACTGATCATGAACAGGAGGGCTGTTCTATGTAAAAACGAGGTCATGTGATTTTTCCAGCCAAGCGCAACCATACACATCCCAGTCATGACGTCGCACACACATCTCACCCTGCTCTATTCTGTAAGCTGATTTGCTGGCCATCAAAATGACTGGAAGCGCCGAAAATGGCGCGATATTAATAGATTATGCACAGATTTTAACCTAAATTATCGCGTGATCTAAAAAATCCGATCAACGTAAATACCGTGCCGATTTCAACTTTGTCGATAATAATCACTCAACACTAGTCTCAAGGCGTGGCAATATTAAAATATTCAAAACTTGTACATGTGAATAAAAATTGAATTTTGATGAAGTTACTGTTTTCACAACAACATAAATTTTTGTTATTATTGTTATTGGTCATTAAAGATACAAGGCCCATTAACAGACATTCATTGCTGCACTGAAGGATGGTCTGGATCCCCCAGTAACTTTAAGTGCAACCTGTTCCAGGTTTTCGGACCACTCAGAATTGTTTATGTTATGGAGTTTTTCCTACAATCATAAAGCATACTATGTCACTAAGTCTGTTCTGCAACTCCCAAACACTTTCTCCAATAAGTGGATTCTGCAACCACCAAGCTTGCTGTGCCATTACTGTAAAGAGAATAAAAGTTATATGTTTAGCCATAAAGTTCCACATCATTCAAACAGAGAACTTGGTTAACATATGCAGTAATTCACAAAAGTGAGTACACTTATTGTATTTAGAGATGGGCGAATTGATTCTAACTAAGTGGAATTCGTTTAGAATTTCAGGAAAACTTCGGTTCGGAACGAAGTCGAACTTTGGGGTACTTCGCGTGAACGAAGTGTGCTTTTGATTGATAAAATGGCTGCGAGCACATTGCGTTACATGGGGCAAAGAACTCTGGGAGGAAGAAGGGCATAGCCTGCATGACATGTGCAGAGATGAAGCCAATCAGGGACCGGCGGGATTCTTTGACGTCACCGCACTATATAAGTCCGGGCACGACGTTGGGAGCTCATACCGCTCTCACTGTACTGAGTAGGGAAGGTGCTGCTGCGGCTGCTTATGATAGCTGATACTAAAGAACTCATTTTTATACAGCGATTTTGGGGGGTGTCACAGCTTGTCTCAGAGACTGCTTCTCTTAACGTTCTATTTCTGATTTTGTGGGGTATTGGATCTGAAGTCCAGTGTGCGTCCAGTGCAGCTGCATATACATTTTAATGCTATCTGCTTACAGCATATTGAATATCCAAGGGTGATCTAAGCCTGTTCCTGTTGTATTCATTTAAAGAAACAGCGTTTTTACAATACAAATACCACTTCATTTTTGGCTGCTCAATTCTTTTGCGCAATTTACATCCAGGGGTTAATTAAGCGTTGTTCTGCTGCTGTGGTGACTAAAAGAAACTGTCTTTTTCACCGGCAAAAAAGACATTTTTCCTGTAGCATAATTCACAAGCGAAGGTTAATTACAAGTTTTTCTCTTGTTGTGTAGCGTAAAATACACGCCATTGTAACACACTACAAAGCTGGTAGTTATTGGCTGCTCAATTCTTTTGCGCAATTTACATCCAGGGGTTAATTAAGCGTTGTTCTGCTGTTGCGCTGACTAAAAGAAACCGTCTTTTTCACCGCCAAAAAAGACATTTTGCCTGTAGCATAATTCACAAGCGAAGGTTAAATACAAGTTTTTCTCTTGTTGTGTAGCGTAAAATACACACCATTGTAACACGCTACAAAGCTGGCAGTTTTTGATTGCTCAATGCTTTTGCGCAATTTACATCCAAGGGTTAACTAAGTATTTTTCTGCAGTTGTACTCAGTAAAAGAAACTTTGTTTTTCACCGCCACAGAAGAAATTCTGTAGCATAATTCATATCCGAAGGTTAATTAAGCCTGTTAGTGCCTTTATATTCAGTAAAATACACAGAGTTTTTAAACGGCACATACAAGTCAATTTTTCCTGCTCATTTGTGGAGCGCAATTTATATCCAAGGGTTACCCAAGCTTCTTAGTGGGTTCATTTGGAGTCAAATACAGGGTGTGTATTTATCATATACAGATATCTTCATCAAACAGAGTGTGTACATTTTAGAACAAACAGTATGTCAGACAGAGAGGTGGCAGGCTCTGCACCTGCGAGTGGCAGTGGCACAAACATTCCTGGAGCAGGCCCAGGTCAAAGCACAGCAAGGGGACGTCGCAGCAGGGGTCACTCGGTGAGGCCACAACTGCCGCTGTCATCTAGCGGCCATGTGCTGACCAGCAACCCAAGGGTTCTTGATTGGTTGACTAGGTCATCCACTTCTTCCCAGATGACATCTGACAACCCCAGCCAAGAGTCGGTGGGATCGTCAGACACAACCCTTAGTTGTCATGGCCCGGGAGCGGGTCAGCGGCCCTCACCTGTCCGCAACCCGCCTCTGTCCCATCCGGTTCCCTCAGCCAGAGATCTACTATGTGGTCTGGGCTCAGCGCCACTATATAGCGAGGATGAACAATTTGAGGAGGGCAGTCAGCAGCTACTTGGCAGCGAAGAAATGGGGCCAATATCCCCTGCTTCTTGCAGTAGGCGGCAAAGTATAGATGTGGAGAGTGGAATGGGAGGTCATGTTGTGAGGGTTCAGCCTCTGCATACCAAGACCGGTGATGATGACAGCAGTGACGATGAAACACAAATAGATGATGATGTAGCCGACCGCACTTGGGAGCCGGGTGAAGCAAGGGCTTTATCATCGTCAGGAGAAGAGGGCGTCAGCTTGCGCGTCAGGCAGTGGTGCAGCCAGCAAGTGGGTTGTGTGAGTAAGCAGGGTAGCAGCAGTGTGAGGTCGGGAGCCAAGCGGCCATGGTGTAGAAAATCCGCTTCGCAGGTCCAAGAAAGTAGCGGCACAGGGGCTCAGCGAGGCAGCGGCGGTAGTAGTCATCAGTGCGGAACGTTGGCGGTAAAATCAGATACTCGGCGGTGTGGCAGTTCTTTGCTAAGACACCGGAGGAGCCGAATATGGGTATATGTAGAATCTGTGGGCAGAAAGTGAAACGGAGTCAGGGAGCTAACGTTGGCACCACGGCCCTGCGTCAAAACATGCAGCATCACCATCCGGTGGCCTGGGAGAAACGTGGCTCAGATGTGGTGGTCCATCCTGCCGCCGCAGCAACAGCAGCAGCAGCGCCCAGTGGCACGAATGCCATGCAGCCCAGTCAAGGCTCCACCACCTCTGCAGAAGGGAGCTGTTTCTCTTTGCCATCATCTCCCGGTCCAGATGCTCCTGCTCCTCGCGACTCATGGCGCCAGCAGTCGTTCACCGAGGAGATGGAAAGATACAACTGTATACGTCCAACCATCCCTAAGGTGTAGCAGCTGACCGTGCTCCTGTCCAAGTTGTTGGTACTGCAGGTCCCTGCCCTTGTCCGACAAATGTGTACCCTGCACCATTCAGATGAACTAATGGCTTTTTGCTCAATCCGAGATGGCGAGTTCAAGCCATAAATTTGTTTTCCAAAAGGCAGTACAGCATTTCATACACGTATGAACAGAAAAGTGGGCCCGCGTACTTGAGCTAATCGGTTATTGTTCTAAGGTGCACGGCATTGCGGACGACTGGGAGCTGAAACTACGGTCAGGGGCCAGTACATGTCCGTTTTACGGTCCCATTGGGTGAATGTGCTTCCTCCCAGGCACACCCAACACTTGGACAGGAGACAGCCGCTTTCCTCTCCACGTTGTCAAATCTGCGGCTCCTGCACCAATGTCCGCCGCCCCTGCCTCCACCAACACCACCATCTCAGCCTCCACAAGGGACTGCGCCCATCATACCCAAAGTGGAGGGGCCCCAGCGGGGTCCCGCATTTTTACACCCCGGGTTTCCCCGGGGAACGAAGTCACACAGGGGGGAACTGGCTCCGGCCCTCATGCAAACAAGAAATCCCCATGTGTGGCTTTCTCCCCGCCCCAAATGCCCAAATCGGAACCATGGGGGGGAAAGGACAATGGGGGAACATGGTTCCGCGCTGCACCGAGGAGGATTTTGGGCCATCGCCCCCGCATGGCGCACGGGGTTCAAAACTTTGGGTTTTGGAAAAAGGGTTTCCGAAATTTTTCCTCCCGACTTTAGCCCGTTTTTTGAAATGGGGCCCGGAAACTTCAAGCACTTTAAACCCTTCGGACAAAGCCCGGGAAAACCCTCCTCGATTTTCAAACAGCAGAACGGCCCCCCCCCAACACAAATCTGATATTCATGTTTCCACCCGTTTGGGAATTTTCCCGGCCCGCACATTTTTTTGGACCAACTGTAAAGAAAAAGAAAAGGGCCATTAAACGATTTTTTGATGATCCAGGGAGACAGAAGTACTCCCCTGTGTAACTTTGGTGCCCGGGGGCACTCATGTGGGGAAAAACCTTGCCTTTGTTTAGGCCCCTTCGGGGAGGCGACGTTAAATTTTTCAGTCCCAGGACTAAAAGGATGAATAACGTCATTCCCCTTTCTTCAAAGTCCCGGGGAACCCGATGCGAAAAATCTGTCTGGGGGAGGGGGCTGGGGGACCTGGCAACCCCACATCTCGGGCCACATGATTTCCGGGGGGACTGAAATGGAAGGGGGAGATGAACAAGGGGCAAAGCCCTTTGTGGGGGGGAAAAGAATTTGGGGTTTTCTACCCAGGTGACAAGAGAGGGGGACAGGATCAGCTGGGGGGATGGATGGAGATGAGGAAGACAGACAGATTACCCCCCCAACCCGGGAAATATCCCGTGGGGGAAAAGGAAAGGGAGGGAGCCCCTCGGATCAATTGTTGCAAAATTGGGACAAACATTGCTTATTTGCCCGGCTAGTGGGGCAGCCGGGAATATCAGCAAACCGGCAGAAAGGGAAGATTTGGCCCCTCCACCCCAATTTGGGCCCTCGCCTAAAGGGCCAAAATGGGAGCCCTTTTCCCAGCTATTAGAGGGAGGACAAAATCAAATACAAAAGGAAAACCTCCGTAATCAGTTGGCCGCTGCCTAGTGCGGGCATCGTCCCCCCTGACAGGGCTGACCGGGGGTTCCTCAGCCTAAAATACAAATGCCGCGGCTGCAGGGGGAAGGTGGGGGGGGGAGGACAAACCAGCTCCCTCAGCAGTAATCTAAGTCTGGAGTCACTGATGAAACACTTCCTTTCACCCCCTATGAGGGGGGGGTATCGCCAAACCAGCAGCAGGGCCTGGAGGGAAATCCCCGAAAACCCAAAAGGTGGTGGCCTACTTGGAAAGCAAATCTAGCTACCACCAGTTTAGAAGGATCCCGGAATACTTTTCAGGGCCCAAACCCGGATGTGGGCGCAACCCTTGGGCCAAATTTGCAGTGGAGAAAACTGTCCTGGGCCCCGGCCCCGTAGTTTTGGGCATCAAAAAGCGGGTGGTTTTTAGTGGGGGCGGGGCCATCGTTAGCCCCCAAAGGGGAAAACCCCTTTTCCACGGGAAAATGGGAACGACCTGACCTTTGTCCCAAAATGAAACAGGCGTGGCCCGGGCAGGATTTCCCTCACAACCAATGCCTTTGGTCAGACTACATCACCATGAAAGCCTTTACCCAAACTGTGAAATTTTTGTCTGGGTTCAAACAAACCCGCCCCCCACTATTCTAAAGCCCCCACCTCTCCTGATGCCACAACATCTCTGAAAGTTTTTTCCTATCTGCCAACAACCCTTTTAAACCCGGGACTGGTATTTTCCACCCCCCTCCAACTGTTTTCATTGGCCACTGTCTGAAACCCCATTTCGCTGCTTGGGGGCTCTGCCGTGACCCCCCCACACTGTTATTTGGGCCCACCTGTGGGGCCCACTCCTTTTTTGCCCACCTCCCGGGAAAAATCATTATCCCCTTTTCTGACCTCATGCTGGGGGCTTTCCGTACCTACACACTGTTCCCTTGTCCCCACTCCGTTGGCCCCCACCGTTTTTGGGGGGGGGGGGGGCCACCTTCCCCGAATTCCATTGGGGTCACTGTCTGACCTCATGCTGCGCTGTGGCTGCTGCCGTGAAACCCACACTCTGTGTCATTTTTTGCCACTTTTCCCGAAACCCCACATGCTGCTGGCGGTGCTGCTGGCCCCCTCACCTACACCCCTTTTGGGCCAAAAGTCCCACTCTGTGGCCCACTCCTGTTTTTTTTCCCCCCCCAGAATTCAAAAGTGCCACTGCCCGACCTCAGCTGCTGCCCTTTACCCACCCACTGTGTCATTTGTGCCACTGACAACCCTCATGCTGGGTGGGTGCCGGACCTACACACTGTGTCATTGTGCCACTGTCTGACTCATCGCTGCCTTTTGGCCGCTGCCGTTACCTACACACTGTTCCTTTGGGGCCACTGCTGACCTCATGCGTTCCTGTGGCTGCGCCGTGACCCTACACACGTGTCCCTTTTCCCACTCTTGGCCTACTCCTGTTTTTTTCCACCTCCAAAGTCCAAATTTTGCCACTGCTGACCTCATGCGCTGCTTTTGGGGGGCTGCCCGGGGACCCCCACACAATCCCGTCAAAGTTCCACGTCTGACCTATGCTGCTGGGGTGGCTGCTGCCCCTACCTACACACTGTGTTTAATGGCCACTGTTCTTACCTCAAAGCTGGGTCCTCTGGGCTGCCCCCCCCCCCCCCCCCCCCGCCCGTGACCCACACACTGTTGGGCATTGTTTCCACTTTTTGACCTCATCTGCGCCGGGGCCCTGACCTACAAAACTGTTTCCCTTTTTCCCACCCCGTGGCCTACCCCCTTTTTTTGCCAAACCCCCCGAATGTGAAAAGTGCCAATGGCGGGCCCCAAGCTGTTCCTGTGGCTGCCCGCTGTGAAACCCACACCCCCATTTTCATTGGCCACGTCCCGGGCCTCATTTCTTTTCTCCTGGGGGCTGCTGCCCCTGACCTACACACTGTTCATTGGGCCCCCCTCCCGTGGCCTACTCCTGGGTTTTTTCCCCCCCTCCAAAAGTAAATTTTGCCCCCTGCCTGACCTCATGCTGCGCCTGAAACCCCACACATTGTGCCCAAAAGGGGGGGCCACGCCTGACCTCATGCCGGGTGCGGGCCCTGACCTACACACTGTGGGCCCTTTGGTTCCACGGGCCCCGACCTCATGCTGCTGCCCCTGAAACCCACCCAACCCGGTCATTTTGCCACTTTCCTTTACCTCATCTGCTGCCTGCTGTGATCTACACACTGTGTCCATTGGGGCCCCCTGTCCCCACCCCCATGTGCGCTTTGGGCCTCGTTTACCTTTAAAAACCAAATGACATTGTGCCACTGTTTTTTACCTTCATGCTGCTGCTGTGGGTGCTGCTTTGGGCCTATACAAAATGGTCAATTTTGCCACTGGCGACTTCATGCTGCGCTTTGGGTCTGCCGGGCCTACAAAACTGTGTCATTGTGCCACTGTCCCGACCCCCATGCTGCTGCTAATTTGGGCCCGCTCCGTGACCTCGGGCACTGTTTTCATTGTTCCCCTCTGTGGGCCCTTTTCCTTTTTTTTTTCCAAACCCCCAGAAAAAACATTGTGCCACTTTTCGACTTCATGCGCTGTGGTGGCTGCCGCCCCCTCCACAACTCTGTTCCCCTGGGGTTGCCACCTACCCTTTACTTGTTTTTTTTCCCCGCTGTCCTCGCATGGGCTTTTTCCGGCTACATTCCCCCTTTTTTTTTTTGGGCAAAATTTTAACCCCCTTAAAATTCCCAGGGGAAATTTTTTAGTGAAGGGGGATTCTAAGAGGGCGGCATCCTGTGGGGTGTCATACAAAACCCCAAAAATTGAAAGAAGACCCAAAACCCAAACTCCCACCCCATATTTTTAACATGGCACAAAAGTTTTTACACAAACCCCGCAGGCTTGTGAAACCTGGAAATTGCTGTTTTTTAACGTGATTTTTGGCCGAAGTAATTCGGCACGAAGTTATTTGTTGCCGAGAAATTCGGCAAAGTGAACGAAAGTCATTTAGTGAAACTCGCCCATATCTAATAGCAGGTTTTAATGGTCGGTAGAAATGCTGAATGGGTGACGAGCCCCCTCCAATAGCTACCGCCACTCTTACAGAGCCAGCTTGATGGCCAGTAACTCCCGGTCGCCGATAAGTAATTCCTTTCAGCAGGGGGAAAAACTTTAGAGAAAAACCCGCAAGTGAGGGTCTTGCCTTTTGGGCCCCTTTTTCTGGAGAGTACGGCCCCAGCCCCCACCGAGGAGGTGTCGACGTCGAGAAAAAATGGTTGTTCTGTATCTGGCCGGGAGAGCACCGGCGCAGAGGCGAGGACAGATTTTAACTTAGAGCAGGCGTCCTCTGCCGCTGGTGGCCAGAGCTTTGGCTTGGCGTTCTTCTTGGTCAAAGCCACTATGGGAGATCCCAGCGAGGAGAAATGTGGTATAAATTGCCTATAATAGTTGGAGAACCCCAGGAATCTTTGTATGGCTCGGAGACCCACGGGGCGCAGCCACTGTAGGACGGCAGACCACTTAGCGGGATCCATCTGCAGGCCCTTGTCGGAAATGATATAGCCGAGGAATGGTAGGCTCTGCTGATGAAACAAGCACTTTTCAAGTTTGGCATAGAGGCGGTTGGCCCTTAGACGTCTGAGGACCTGTCGTACGTGAACTTGATGGGACTCAAGGTCGGGGGAGAACACCAGAATTTCGTCTAGGTACACAACCATGCACATGTACAGGAGGTCCCGGAAGATGTCATTGACGAATTATTTGAAGACGGCCAGTGCATTGCAGAGCCTGAAGGGCATGACCAAGTACTCGAAGTGCCCGTCGCAGGTGTTGAAAGCGATCTTCCATTCATCGCCCTCACGTATCCATATGAGGTTATAAGCCCCTCGCAGGTCCAGTTTAGTAAAGATCTTGGCACCTCATAGCCGGTCAAAAAGCTCCGTGAATCAGGGGCAGAGGGTAGCGTTTCTTTACCGGACTTGTTTGAGGCCTCGATAGTCTATGCAAGGACGTAGGGTAACGTCCTTCTTAGCCACGAAAAAGAACCCGGCCCCAGCTGGAGAGGAGGACTTGTGGATGAACCCCTTCTGGAGATTCTCCTTGATATATGTAGAAATAGCCAAGGTCTCAGGTACCGACAGGAGGTAAACCCTGCCCCGTTGAGGACGTCCCGGTCAGAAGATCAATAGGCCAGTCATATGGGTGATGGGGCGGCAACGTCTCAGCTTGCTTCTCGGAGAAGACGTCTGCGAAGGCTTGGTATGGTGCAGGAAGGCCCGTCAGAGACTTAGAAAACCCAGGAGAAGCGAAAAGCACCGGGCGAGTGCCACCAAACAGCAAAAACTGACACTCCGAACCCCAACTCAGGACTTCGCCCGCTGCCAGTCGAGCATGGGAGCATGGCTTTTGCAGCCACGGGAGACCCAAGAGAATGGACGAGGAGGAACGGGTAGTACTTAGAACAATCCTCCTTGTGCAGTACCCCTACTTGTAGAACCAGAGGCTCATTCGGAACCGAATAGGACCTTGAAAAATCTCTCCACTGACAGGGGAATATAGGGCTTCTCCAGCGGATCACAGGGAGATTATGCTGGACACAAGGCAACGTCCAATAAATTTCCAGCTGACCCAGAGTCCAGGAAAGCAGTAGCGTGAAACTGGGAACCAGGCCCAGTGCTGACGATCACGGGCATGGTCAGGCGAGGAGAGGGCTTGCTCTCACCTAGGGACGCCTCTCCTATGTACCCTAGGTGCACCCGTTTCCTGGACGCTGAGGGCGCAGTGGACAGGAAACTGCGGAAATGGTCTGCACTGCCACAGTTTCAGACAAAGATTCTCCTCACTCTTCTGGTTAGCTCCGTCGTAGACAGGTGGGCTCTAAACCACTATCCATGGCTCCTTTGGCGGCAGGCGGAGAGGGCAACTGAGGGGGGCCTTTGAAATACTGGAGCCACATGAGGAGACGGCGGGTCCAGCCTGTTTTCCCGTTCCTGCCGGAGTTCCTCCTGGGGTTCCGAGAAACGGTTGTCAATCCGATGGCCAGGGAATAAGGTCACTCAAGGAAGACGGGAGGTCCCGGGCAGATAGGGGATCCTTGATGCGGCTAGAGAGGCCCTTCTTGAAGGTGGCAGTCAACGCCGCTTCATTCCAAAATAACTCGGAAGCCAAAGTCCAGATACGTACGGCATAATCGCCTACAGATGAGTCCCCTTGGTGCAGGTTTAGCATGGCGGTCTCGGCAGAAGAAGCCCGGGACAGTTCCTCGAAAACACTCCTAAACTCGGGGAGGAAGTAAACCAAAGGGTTTGGCTGTGACCGGATCGTCCCTGTCCCAGAGGGGGGTACCCAGGCCAGGGCTTTCCCGGAAGAAGGCTGAGCATGAACGCCACCTTTACCGTTCGGTAGGAAATTGGTTACCCATTAATTCCCAAAATGCAGGGAGCATTGGGTGATAAGGCCCCTGCAGGCCTTGATTCCCCATCGAATTTGGACGGCATAGACAGACGGACCGTGGACCAGCGGTCGGAGCTTGAACCGAGGAGCAGCGGGAGCCACGGGAGCGGGGGGCTGCTGCTGAGCGCCAGGGAAATGCTGCATCATGGCGGAGAGATGGGTGAGTTTTCTGGGGCTTGCTGAGCGAATTGTTGCGACTGCTGAGCCCCCAATGGCGGTGAGGTCACGTCAGGCGGCAGAGGCACCTTGGCGGGATCCATGGCCGGATCTTACTGTCACGATCCTGGACGTAGAAGTGGACCACCGCAAGCGATGGTGTAAGCCACGCTAGGGAACGGAATCTAAGTAGGTCCCGGTTTTCACTAGAGCCCGCCGCAAAGTGGGATGGACTTGCTGCTGCGCGGAGTCTACCAGGTCGTTAACCCTGACGTGACTGCTTGCGGTGGCAGCCAAAGTAAAAGCGTGGTGCAAAATCGCAGGCAGGCTCGTAGTCGGGGACAGGCAGAAGGTCAGGACAGGTGGCAATGGTTCGTGGTCGTGGACAGGCAGTAGGTCAGGGCAGGCGGCAAGATGCGTGGTCGAGGAACGGAAGCTAATGGTACAGTACACGGTAAATCAGAACAAGGCTTGGAATGCTTTCTCAGTAGGCTAAAGGGGACTAAAGATCCGGGAACAAGCACCAGGAAGGGCAGGCTTTTAAAAAAGGGGGAAATGACCGGCAATACCCAATTGCCGTTGCACTGGCCCTTTCAATTTCACAGAGCCGGCGCGCGCGCCTTAAGAAGATCGGAACGCGCGCGCCGGAGACTGGAGCAGCAACGGAGCGCGGCCGGGGTAGTAAGGTGACTGGCCGGGCCGGTGACGTGCCCCACCGCCCAACATGGGGGGCGGCGGTGCCGCTCGTGCGAAGACCACGGGTGTGCCCGCGACCCGGGACGGGGGTCGCAGGCCCACCTGTGACAAAAACATTGGGGCACATTTACTAAGGAAATTGCACCAGAATTCTAATGCAAATTATGGCAAAAATAATGGTGTGGATGCTTAACTCCAAATATATTATGTGTTTTTAGACAATTACTGGACACTTCTCAACCTACAAATGTAGCATGGACTCAGTAAAAGGGTCTTGACTTTGAAAAAGGGAGCTTAGCTTAGCGTGCAGTACTGTGCGGCAAAAGAAATGGGGCAACATTTTGGAGCAATAAATAGTATAAAGTAAGCCAACTCATAGAAGGTGTTAGGCTAGACTAGACAGTCAAATTTATCTACACTTTGATAAATGTGGTGCATTGCAAGACTGTCTAGACTAAGCTTACACTGTATAGGTGTTAAAGCATTGGTAAATCTACCCTTCTGTGCTTTATGTTACTGGTAAATTTTAATTGATAGCCTTTCTAAATCTAAAATGTACAGAAAATTTAGACATTTTTTTTAAAAGTTAGCAATGTCAAATTTTGGATACCTCTGATTTTAAGACAAATACTTATATAACACAATATAGTTCAAAAATAATATTTACCAAATGTCTAATTTATGTTAAAAGGGAAACAAGTCAATCCTGCTCTGGCAGTCAACATAAAAATCTTGTATCCCTCTTGATTTAATAGCGTTCTTCCAGTGTTTCCACCTCTGATTGCTTTTGTTCAATGTTAATTTTTGTTGGCATTATTTGTTAAATATTCTTTAATCTTTTAAGGACATTAGAAAACCAATACATTTTGCAGTTATTGTTCATATTGTCAAGAAAAATGTTCTTGACAAATTTCTATTTTAATTAATTTTTTTCTAGAACTCAGTAGGTGTTAACAGAGAAAAGCATCTCAATTTTCGTTTATGCTCCTGCATATGTGGGCTGAGTATGTTACATAATTGAAACACAGTCCTCATAAATGAAGGAGCACCTACTTTATTTTAGGCTTGATTTTTATTATTATTATTATTATTATTATTATTATTATTATTATTATTATTATTATTATGTTATTCAGTCATTGTTTCAGATTTCAAAAGGCCTTCAGGGTCCAGCACATGATTTCACTGATGGGTTCCAAGGTTCCACTCCACTAGTGAGCCGCAAAAATCAACTCCACTGGTTGACCCCAAGTGTCAACTCCATTGATGGGCTCCAAGAATCAATTACTCTGGTGGACCCAAACAATCAACTTCACTGGTGGGCCCCAAAAATAAACTCTATTGGTGAGCCCCAAGAATCAAATGCACAGGTGGTCCCCAAGAGTCAACTTCATTGGTGGGTCCAAAGAATTAACTTTACTGGTGGGCCCCAAGAATCAACTACAATAGTGAGCGCTTTAAGATATTATTTTACTATTTTTCTTACATTTTCTTGTCACCCTTACCAAGAGACTTTACCATGCGATTGCTTTATTGCTGATGCAGAGATATCGCAAAACTCCTACATTGCAGTATATTATGCATGTATGTCAGTGTAAAACTACAAAGCATCCTAACGGAGGCAAAACCTTATAGGACTACAAAAATGGCAGACCTTGGACCCCCATTAGAACCCCGATCCCAATGAAAACCCATTAAAAGTAAGCAATCCTGTTGTACAGACCCCTCCATAAGTCTTAGTGCTTACAGGACGTGGTCACTGTTGACCGTGCCATCTGAAGTGTTAGACTTGCAGAATCTGAGTCATCTCCAATTCCCATCATTGCAGCACTAATATACAACTAATACCCAAGACCTTATTTACCACTAGGCACTGGAGGGCCAGGGCTTAGGGTGGCATCCTGAAGGGCACAGGACTTAGTGATGAAAATAACTGGCACACATTGATGTTTATTTTATTTTTTTACCTCCCCAATTCCCTTCTCAAATGATATCTTTTGAGTGGGTGAATGGTCTGGGAGTTCGTTGGCACATTGATGGAGTTATACAGTGCAATAATCGGAGGTTGTGCAGCAGTGCACGGCTCCTGCATAGGGCTCTCCTGAATGAGCACTTAAAAATCCTCAGCCAGAGCTTCCAGGAGGTGTCGGGACAGAGAGAGGTGGAGGGGCATTCTAAGCACAGCAGTGTGCAGGAAGCTGTCTGCAATTCTGTCAGCTGTGTCTCCTCTGTTTGTGTAAGCCTTGCACCGGGGTGGGTTCCCCTTAATACAGAAAAGTCAAAAATGAGGAAAACGACTCCAACACCAGTTCGACCCCGTTACTTTTACTTATCCTGCATGGTGGAGAACATAAAAAAAAGAAATACCCAACTCCAAAATTTTGTCACTTTGCTTCTCCAAAAATTGAAATAAGTAGTATTTAAGAAGTCACATTTATCACAAAACGTTTTTTTTTTATATTTTTAAAATTAGTGAACCATAATAAAAACTATATAAATATGGTATCAGAATTGTACTGGCCTGCAGAATAAAGAATATGGGCTACATGTATGTACAGGGCTGCGCCAGAAGTCAGCAGTTTTTTCAGCCTGAAAACTAGCACAGCCACATTCGCTCTATTTTTAATCAGGTGCTCTCCAGTATTAGGTGCATTAGAAAAAAAAAAAAGAAAAAAAAGAAATACCCAACTCTGGAATTGTGTCACTTTGCCTCCCCAAAAATTGGAATAAAGAAGTATTTAAAAGACTCATGTATCTCAAAAAGTACTGTAATAATTTTATAATTAGTGAACTATAATGAAAACTATATAAATGTGGTATCACCAGAACCGTACTGAACAGTAGAACAGAGATTACATCCCATTTATATCACACAAATGGAAACCCCCATAAATTGTGCAATTGCATTTTTTCCCATTCCACTTAAAAAAATGTTTCTGGTTTCCCAATACATTATATGGAACATTAAAGAGTTTCATTAAAGGGGTTGTCACAGTCTATCTTTTATAAATTACGGCTGTGGTGACAAAATAATTTAACCACACTCACCTTTGTCGTCATCTCCATTCCAGTGATCCCGGTTTTCTCATTGGATCTTCTGTTTGCTTCCGCTAGCAGCCGTTGGATTGTCACCTCTGCAGCAGTAACTTACCATCTCCTGACATCACCTCTTGGAAGTGAAGTGAAGGGTGTTTAACTCTGATGTCAGGCAGTGGAATATTACTGCTGCAAAACTGACTATCCAATGGATGTGTTTATTTTAATTTTGTCACCACAGCAGTAGTTTATTTTAAAAGATGGAACCAGACAACCCCTTTAAACGGTACAACTTGTCCAACAAAAAAACAAGCCCTTGTACAGCTATGTAGATGGAAAAATAAAGATTATGCTCCTTGGAACTCAGGGATAAACAAATGAACATGACAAGATCAAAAATATTTGCCATGGAAGGGGGTTAATGGAAAAAAAAATTTTTGCAGTTCAGAACCACTTATCCCCAATGCCAACCTATTTTACTCATCAGACGTCAATGCAGACACGACACACAACAGCTGGCTCTGACTCTGCTAGCCTGGTAGTAATCAAAACAGTGCTGTCTGCTCTTCTAAGGGCTTGTCCCCATGCCACGGGTGTTCACACGGTTTTTCAGACGGTTTTTGGTTTTGAAAACTGTCTGTAAACTGGGTGACAACTTTTAAAATGGACCTTAATGGAAAACTTGCGCAGCGGTCCCCACCGCACGGGTTTTCCGCCCGGCGTTTTTTTTTAGACCGCTGGTGGTCCGACAAACATTGAACATGTTCATTCTTCCGGCCAGTTTTCCGGCGGAGTATGAACATCTCAATGCGAGGGCCGTCACCCGGTGGCCATGTGCATGGCCCAAAAACAATGCAAATACTGGTCTGGATTTCCGACTCGCTCTGTGCCGTGTGAGCAGCCCCTAAATATGCAAAAGAGAAAATTCTCCCGCTCACTCGTCTTCATGTTAAACAAGTCTTCTTTATTTAAGCAAAACGATTAAAATCCATAATAGCACAAGACAATCGCTTACGCGTTTCGGGTAATTAAACCCTTAATCATAGCATAGAATATTGTGCAAAAATACAAGCTATATACCCCCTTATCCGGAAATGACGGATACCTCCCTACAACATAGTCACATGGTATACAAAACACAGATTGGATAAAATAAGAACACATTAAAAAATACTGCAATTATGGATACCTAATAATAATACAACAAATCATTTCTGTAATTTAAACCATATGGCACCCTGGTATTTAGTTTAAAAATCCAAAATGCTTCTCGATTGAGAAGTAGTTGTTTCAAATTCCCCCCTCGGGGACCAAGCTTTACTTTCTCTATGCCAAAGAATTGAAAATGAGATAAATCACCTCCATGTGTAGTTGAAAAATGCTTAGATGCTCCCGATACGCTTACATGACCCGTATGTAATATATGAGAGATATGTTCATAGATCCTACGTTTCAATTTTCTAATAGTATGACCTACATACATTAAATCACATTCCCGGCATCTAATTACATATATCACTGCTTCCGAGTTGCAATTAATGAAACCATCTATTTGATATATACTATCTCCCTGACGAGCCGAAAAATGTGTAACATGTTCTGTATATTTGCACATGTTACACCGCAGTCCCCTACACTGAAAGTTGCCCTTAACTGATAACCATGAAGTATCTTGTACAACATCATTGAAAAGACTAGGTGACAACATTGTTGCCAAGGATTTACCACGTCTGGGTACACATCTCACCCCTCCCTCTAGAACTTTTGCTGTTATATTATCTTGACATAAAACAGGTAAATTTTTATGTATTAATTTTACAATCTGTTTATACTGATTGCTATAAGTTGTAGCAAATGTCAGAGGGGTCGACATTTCATTCTGTTCCTTTTTCTGCTGTTGACTGACTAGTAGATCCTTCCTATTTCTCTTTGCCACCAGATACTGAGCCCTTTCAATACTCCATTTGGGATAGCCTCTTTTGTTTAAACGACCTTTGATAATATTGTTTTGTGTATTTAGTTCCCTATTGTCCGAGCACAACCTTCTAGCTCTGACAAACTCTCCAACAGGTATTGCTTTCAGTGTATGGTCTGGATGATTGCTTCTGGCATGCAAAACTGTATTGCCAGCAACACTTTTTCTGTATAAAGAAGTACATACGATGTTGTTCTTAACATACAAATGGATGTCCAAAAAATGAATACTGTATTTGTTTATACTGGAAGTAAAATTTTTAAAATTTTCTCATTGAGTTCAAAACAACAAACCTGTCAGC
>JAODAL010067066.1:0-17469 GCA_025379985.1 Phyllomedusa bahiana
TCTTTTCCCCACGCCGCGGGCAAGCTCTTTCGGGGACAGGCGGGTAAATGGTTTCCCCCTAGCATGGCCCCTTTTCCCAAAAATGGCTTGGGGGGGAGGCAGCGGAGGAACCCCCTGAAACACGGGGGCAAGAAAGGGGTAGCCGACGTTTTTTTACTTTTGGGTCCGGCTTTCCGGCGGGGCCCTCCCGTTTTTCTCCGAAAACGATGGTTTTTAAAAACGGTTAGCCCCAAAAGGAAAGAGCCCCACTTAAAGACCCCTGGGAGAGGTCCCGGGTTTGGGGGAGGGGGATCCTTATCTGGCCGAGAGGCCCCTTTTTTGAACGTGGCGGCCAAAAACCAGCAAAACATTCCACGGGCCCAAATTTAGAGGCTAAATTTCAAATTTTTCACGGGGTAGGGCCCCCCAACGGGGGAGTTTCCCCCCCGGGGTGGAAAAGAATTTAAAAAAAAGCGTTTCCCGCAGACGAAGGCGCGGGGCCCCGGGGTCCTCAAGAGTCCCCCCCGCGGAACTCCTTCAAGAAATGTCGCCAGGTTTCCGCGGAAGGGAAACGCCCCGGTTTCCCAAAAATTTTTCGTCGCCCCCCGGCCAGGGCCTTTTTTCCCGGGTAGGAGGGCTGAAAAAACCCCGAAGGGCCCCCTTGGAACCCTTTCCCCCGGACGGAACCTTTACCAGGCCCTAATTCCCCCGGAGAGCAAAACTGGGAAAAAAGAAACCCCCGTTTTCAGGGCCCCCATAGTTTTCCCCCCCAAACTTTGGGCGGCAGGGGGCAAGCGGGTTTAGGTCCACGGAATCCCCGGGAACGACTGCTTTCAGCTTTTAGCCAAAAACCCGGGCCGGCCGTTTTCTGGGGGAGATGGCCCCGGAGGTCTGCATCAAATTTGGGCGGGTTTGGTTCAGCTGTTGCGCCCTTTCTGCGCGATCTGCTTTGGGTTGCTGAAGGGCCCCGAAGGTATTTAGGTTTGGATACCCCCCTCGGTAAAGGGGACCTTGGCCCCCGGGGTCCATGGCCAATCCCAACTGTTACCGGATGTGGAAATGGATCCACTGGACCACCACAACGATGATGGGAAGCCACGCCAGGGGAACGGGAAATCTAAGTAGGGCCGGTTTTCCCCCCAGGGTTTTGGGGCCCCCCGGAAAGGGGGGGGAATGGGCCCCCAACTTTTGCCTGCGGCGGATTTGGGTAAACAGGTCGCTACCCCTACGAGTTACTTGCTTTCGGTTTGGGAGCCGGGTTTTTGCGTGGAAAAAAAAAACTGAAGAGCCCGGCTCTTAGGGGCGGGGGCATGCAGAAAGGTTTAGGGCAGGCGGGGAAAGGGTTCGTTTTTTTAAGGGGGGCTGAGGCAGAAGGTACGGGAAAACAGTAACGGAAAAGATACCCTTTAAAACGCTTTCCCTCCCCAGGGGACAAGGCACTATCCGTTTTTGGGAATGTGGGTGGAAAAAGAAAGGGAGGGGGAAAAATATGGGGCCGGGTGCCCGTTTAAAACCCTTTACCCGGGGGCACGCCCCCCCTTTAAAATTTTCCCGGCAAATTTTCCCGGCGCCGCCGCACTAAGGGCGCGCGGGGGGCCCCCCCGGCCGGGAACAGGGGCCCCTCCGCCCGGACGGGACCCAGGGGCCCGGGGGCGGGTAATGTCCCCGGGGACACGCCGGGGGTCCCCGGCCCCCCCATCGGCGCGCACCGGGCCCCAGCGGGGGGGGCTTGGGGGGCGTTTTTGCGGGAGGGGCCCCGCGCCCCGACACGAGGGGCCCCAGGGACACCCCCAAAAAAACCTTCTCACTATCACCACCCCACCTGCTTTCCTTTCCCGTTTCATATCCAGTAAAGGACCACCCCCGGGAAAACTACAAAACCCCCAACCCCCACCCCACTCTCGACCCCCTTTTTACCTCTTTCCCACTATCACCCCTCATTCAATGCCCTACAAAACCCACCACTTTTTTTCAACCATAACAATCACCACTGCCCTTGGGGCTCAGTGTTTCCCCCTCACACAAACCAAAAAGAAAAACCCGGGAAAAATTTAACAGCCAAACCCCGGCAAAAAAAGGGCTCAAACCAAAACAGGGGTTTTTTTTGGGGGGGCTTCCAAGCTGGGCCCAACGCCGCAAAGAAAAACCCCAAATCCACTGATGTTTTGCCCTTTTTCAAACACTCAAATGGGAGACAAATTTTAAATCCCCCGGAAGCTCCGGGCCCACCCAAAAAAGGAAATATTTCAACCCCATCTCATATCCTCCCGTCCCAAAAACCCCAGAAAAATAAATTTAAAAAAACCCTTTAACCCCCCTTTTCCGTTCCCCCCCTTTTCACCCTCCTCCCCCATCCCCTCCTTTCAGCAGATGACTTTTTCCAAATTTTACTTATTTCCCCCAAAAAACTTAAAACCCCCAAACAAAAAAGGGTTTCAGCCCGCAGTCCCCACCACCCCCCCCCTACCCTTTCAAAACCCGCCTTCCTTTTTCCTTTAAATTTTTTCTCGGGCCCCAGTCCTCATGACAAGCTCTCCTCTCTTTCCCTTTTCGCCCAAATTTCCAACCCCCCCTACCTGTAGGGCTTTTTTTTCCACTGCCAAACCCACCCCCCCCCCAAAACCCATTCTTCTATCATCCCACCCCTACCTTCCAAACCCAACGATAAAAACCCCTGATCTTCCCTTTTTTTTTTTTTTTGCCTTTAAACATGCTACTATCACTCCCAAAAATTAAAAAAAACCCAACCCTTTGGGCCCCTCTTCTCTGTCCAACTATCCCCCATCTCCCCTCCCCCTTTTGCTTTTCCCAAAATCCCGAACAGGGGACTTTTAACTTCACTGGTTTCCCTCCTACCTTCTCCACAAACCTCTTCTTTTACCCGCTACAAACTGGGTTTTTCGACCCCACCACTCTAAACCAAAACCCCCCCTAAACCCAAAATCACTTAAAAGACCTAGTAACTGCTAAACCCATGCCAAATACTCTTTGGGCCCTTTCCCTTTAGACCTTTTCCTCTTCCTTTGACCCCTGCCCACCATTTCCCTCCTGCTACAAAAACCTCTCCTCCCTCGGCATCACAGACTTGGGGGCCCCTTTTCCCGGGCTCCTCATACCTCACTGATTTGGACTTTCAGGGGTCTCCAACTCGCTTTTTCCCCCCCTCCCCCCGGGGGGGTTCCGGCCCCTCTCTGTTGGTGTCCCCCCAAAGGGCAGTCCTGGGCCCCCCTACTCTTCTCTTTCTAACTCTCGGGCCCGGTCCCATCATAAGGGGTCACACGGCTTTTTTTATTAAACCACCTATATGCAACGACAACCCCCAAATCCCACATCTCCGGCCCCCGGGTGTCCCTTCTCTACTCCCCCTTCCCCCCCCTTTGGGGTTTTTTGTCCTCCATTTCCCCTTCTTCTCCCACGTCTCCTAAAACAAAAACGTTTGGGGGGAAAAAAGAACTCTTTATCTTTTCCACCCCCCCAAACCCTAAACCCCTGCCCCTGAACTTCCACAAAAAAAAGTCAAAGGCTCTACACTTTTTTACCGGGGCCCCCAAGTCCCCTTTCCCTTTGGGGTTTAAACCAAAACTTTCCCCCCCCAATCTTTTTAAACCCCCACATCCAAACCCTCGCCTCTGCCTTCCGCCTCCACCTGAAAAAAAATCTTCCCCCCATCCCCTCATTTCCTCAACTAAAAGACACCACAAAAAAACTGGTTTTCCCTGCCCTTTTTCCCTTTTCCCCGCCTAGACAAATGCAAAAAACCTTTTCTGTGGGCCTTTCCCCGCTAAGCAAACCCCCGCTCCCCCCAATCCACCTTTAAATCTGGGTGCCCGTCTTATTTCCCCCTCTCTCCTTTGCTACTCCTTTTTGCCTTTCCCCTCCCGCCAATCCCTTCACGTGCTCCCATTTTTTCCCAACCGAATTCATTTCCCAAACTAAATAACCATGACATACAAGGGCCCCCCTCCATGACCTCTCCCCCTCCATAAAATCTCGCCCAAAATTTTCCAAGGAAACTCCCCCTTTCCCGCAATCTCCCTCCCCTTTAAGGGGGCCTTCCCCGCCTTTCCCCCTTAAACACTTTCCCCACAAAAAACCCGTCCCCCCAAACTTCTCTCTTGCTTTTTTTCCCCCCCAAACTCTGGGGGCCACTTCCCCCCACATCAAACTCTCCCCCCCCTCTACCAATTTAAAAAATAACCTGAAAACCCATTTTTCCTTTTTCCGGGTTGCCTTTTAACCCCTTTACTTTTAAAATTGTCACTACTTCCCCCCATACAAAGTTCTGCCCCCCACCCTCCTTCTCTTTTCCCCCCTCCCCTTTTTAAAAGTAACCCTTTTGGGGTAGGGGGGTCCCCTTTTCCCCCCCCCCGTCGTGCCAATTTTTCATTTTTTTCCCTTTTTTTTCTTTGTACTCTTTTTGACCTTATGTAAAGTATTTTTTTCCCCCCCGGAATGGTTTCCGCGCCCCCGGAAAACAATGGCGCTTTTTAAAAAAAAATAAAAGGGGAGGGGATAGGGGGCAACAGGCCCGGTATAGGGGGCAAAAGGGAGATATGGGGCCACAGGCAGTTATAAAAGGGGGATTAAACAGTATATGTTGGGGGCCCCAAAAATTAAATATATGGGGGCACTGGGGGCAGAAAAATTGGGGCCCCCAGCAGGGATTTTTTGGGGGGCCCAAAGGGGTAAATAGGGGGCACAGGGGTAAAAAAGGGGCCACAGGGAGGTATATTTGGGGCATTGGGGGCAGTAAATGGGGCACTTTAGGCCCGGAAAAATGGGGGCCACCAAAACAGGGGAAATAAGGGGGACTGAGGGGGGAATTTTGGGGCAAAGAGGGCAGGGGATAATGGGGGCCAAAAGGCCAGGTAAATTTTGGGGCACAGGGGAGGATTGGGTGGGGGGCACATTTAGGGAAAAAGGTTGGTCACAGGGAAGGGGATATTTTGGGCAAAAAGGCAGGGAAATAGGGGCAACAGGGGAGGTTTTTATAGGGGGAAAAGGGAAAAACATTTTTTGGGGGGCCCACAGGGAGGGAATTTTGGGGGCACAGGCAGTAAATTGGGGGGACAGGGGAGTATAATTTTGGGGGGGACGAAGGGTAAAGTTGGGGCCAAAAGGGAGTTATAAAAAGGTATGTTTCCCCCCCATTATTTTTGGGGTTTGGGCCCAAAATTCCCAATTAGGATATAAAGGTTTCTTTTTGTCCCCCCAAATTCCGAAATTTGGTTTTAAAACTGGCCTTTATAGGTTTTTGAAGGGCCACTTTTTCGCTCCTATTTTTTGATTTTGGTTTCCAACTTCTCCATAGGATTAAAAAAGGGTCTTTTTTCGCTCCTATTTTTAATTTTTGGGTGGCTTTTTGCCGACCAATGAAATAGCTTAAACCAAAATTTTAATTACTGTTTTTTTCCCCGGGCCAAAATTTTCTTCCCCCTTTGAGCAATTTTTCCCAAATTGGGAGTTTCCGGTCTCGGGGGGACAAAAAAACCCTTGTTTTGGGATTTTAAAAATGCTTTTAAATTTTTTAAAAGGGGTTTGGGCCCTTTTTTAACTGATAATGGTTGGGATTTTTTTTTAATAAAAAATAATTTTTTTTAATACCCTTTAATTTTCCGCACGGGGCGACCCGGGGGAATTTTCATTTCCCCAATCTTCCCCCATAGACTAGGAAAAAAAGGATTAACTCCCCCCTTGAAGGCGTGAGATAGCCAAGCACCCCACTAGCCAGCCAATTTAGGGCCCTTTTTTTTCTTTTTAATTTTTTTTTTGTTTTTTGGGAAAATTTTCCCCCTCCGTGGATTTAAAATTGGTTTTAAACTTTTTTTTCCAAAGACAAAAAATTTGGGTCTTTTTTCCCCCCCCCTATTCTGATTGGCCCGAGGGTAGAAAAACCCCCGCTAGCCCCCAGCCAATCAGCTCTTTTCTGTCTTTTTACTGTAATTTTTAATTTTTATCCCCCCCCCCGTTTTTCTGATTGGTTTTTAAACCTTTTCCCCAAAAGGGTTTTTTTAAAGGTTCACCCGTCCCCTTCCCCCCCCCCTTTTGATTGGGCCGTTTTTTGGCCCCACCCCAAAAGAGAATTTTGTTTTTAAAAATTTTTAAGTTTCTGGGGATTTTTTTTTTCCCCCCGGGGAATTTACCCAAAATCAATAATTCTTTATATTGTTGGGCCGGGTTTTAGATTTTTTTAAAAAATTTTTTTTTTTTTTTTTTTTAAAATTTTGTTAATTTTTTTAAATTTAACTCTTTTTTTGACAAAATTTTTTTGTTTCCCCCTTTTATAAAGGCGATTTTTTCCCCAATCAATACTCCTCTTTTCACGGAGCGGAGCCCCGGAGATTTCTGGTTCCCCGATCTTCTATTTGCTTCCTCCCCATGTTCCATCCTTCTTCACTTTGGCCGGGGCCCCCCCGGAGCAAAAAACCAAAAAAAACAAGGGCCTCCTGTCGGGGGCTGCCGAGCCCCTGCACTGCCCTCCCCCTTTTTTGGGGCCGACTCACCATCGGTGGGGAATTGACCTTTGGGATTTATAACCCAGCCCGCCGCGTCCCCCCCCCGAACCCTTAAACCCCCGCCCCCACAACCCGCCCCACTGCCCCCCCCTTTTATGGGGGGCGCAGCTGAAATTTGGGGAACATTGCGCCCCAAAAACTGAATTCCCCCGCGTTTCCCACAGTGGGATTCGGGCTTTTGGGAGGCCAGTTTTAAACCCCCAAAAAAAAACGGGCGAAAAGGGCCCGATCAAACAAAGACCCGGCCCCCATGTGACAGGTTTGGGCTTTAAAAAAATTGAGGGTTGTGAGTGGTTTCCCTGACAACACAATTTTTAAAGAGTTTGATTATTTTTTTCAAATCTTTGTTTACATAAAGGTTTTTTAAAGTTTTTTTAACAAAGTGCAAATTTAATTTTGGGAATTTTCTCCCCGGGAACCAACGGGGAAATTTTGCCTATTTGTTTAAATACTTCTAACTTGGTTTAAATTTTGGGTGTACACAACTTTTTGATTGAGCACCAATTTTGGCAGGCGGCCAAAACGCTTTTAAAATTTTTAGTGGGAAATTTTTAATGGTTTTCGAAAAGGGGAAAAAACTTTTCCTGGCACTTTTTTAAAAAAAAAATTTTTAAATTTTAAAAAAAACTTGGGGTCCCACCCCAACGGATTTTTTCTTCACAGCAAGCGGGCCGGGGATATATTTTTTTTTTCCCCAAATTTGGGCTTCATAAATTAAATTTTTTTAAAAACCCCGGGTTCAGGGTTTTTTGAGAAGATTTACCCCCAGCTGCTGAAAGCTTGAGCTTTGAATGGAGAGCTCTGGGATGGGGAAAAATATGAGTGGTTGGGCCTCTGAACAGTAGCACAACCCCCCTAAGGTGAGGGCCTTCACCAATATCTTTCCCCCAAAAATTTTAACCTTTTGTTTTCGTACTTTTTCCCCAATTTTTGGTTTCGCCCTCCCCTTTAGTTTCTTTTTTTTTTTTTTATATATACGGAAAAAAATATTTCACCTGCCCCCATACAGTTTTGGGAAAACCCCCCATATGTACAGGGAAATATATACTGGTAAACACAGAAAAAATAACCCCACCATTTTTAAAAAAAAAAACCCCTTTAACACATACAGAAAAATAAAACCCCCACCATATACGGATAAACCAAAGGGCCCAATACAGGAAATAAATTCTCCTTAAACACAGAAAGAAAAGGGGGAAAAACCCCCACTTAAAGTCAGGAAAAAAATATACTCCCTAAACAAATTTTTTATAACCCCCTACTTGACCAAAAGGAAATAAAACCCCTAAAACCCTAAAAAATAATAATCCCCCCCACTATATTCCCAAATACAAGCCAAAAAAAGGAAAAAATATTTTCCCCCTAACCACATTTTCATTTTAAACCCCGCAAAAACAGGGAATTTTACCCCCCACTAACCCCAAAGGGAATTTCCCGAAATTTTTATTGATCCTTAAAAATCTCCAATTTCCCCCCTTCTTTCCCCAAAAATTTAAAAAATGGAATAAAAAAGAGTTCATCCCCCAAATCCCACTCCACCCTACATCAAGGGGGTTTAATTTAATTTCTCCATGCTCTCCCCCCCATTTAAGGGGGCCCCCCACAAATCCTGCTGCCCTTTTGGGAAAACCTTTTTACTTTTGCCCCTTTTTTTAAACCCCGGGACATCCAAGCTCTTTTAAACCCCTTCCGCCGGGCCTCCAAACCTTTAAAAAAATCTCCCAAATTTTCTCCTTTCCTTGACTTTTGTTTTTTAAAAATAAATTTTCTTTGTTGTTCCCTTTAAAAATTTCCCACCAGCTTTTTCCCCCCCTTCAACAAACCCTTTCCCGTTCCTCCAATCTAGCAAATTTTAAAGGGCCAGGTTTCCCCAAACCCGGGTTATTTTGGCCAAAAAAGGATTTGCCCGGGACTTTTCCCCCCGAATTTTGCGCTGGGAGGGAAAAAAAACGGCCCAAAACGTCAGAGTAATTTTCGGTAAAACCCCCCTGCCTCATAGAGCCCCCCTGCCCCCCCCCGGCCCGAAAAAAGCCGCGGGGGAGAAAGGTTTAATGTGACATTTTTTACGGCTCGGGAAGCCCCGCCCTTTTGATAATGATTTGTCTAAAGGGGCCGGGGAGGGGCGCGCCCCCCCGCCTACCCCGGCCTCCGGGGCCCCCGGGCCCGCCCCTTAATTCCCCCGGTGCCCGGGTTTGTGAGCTCAAACCGGCCCCACAAAACCTTCGGGGGTAAAACCTGGTGATTCCCCCGGCCTTAGCCCCTCTTCAAACCTCAACTCCCCTTTCCCCCTCTTTCCCCTTTTGCCCAAACCCTACCTTCTTTCCCACTGCCCAGCAAATTCAGCTCAAGCTGCTAACCATGACCTACAAGGCTCTCCATAATCTCCCCCCCCTATGCAAACTCCCCGCCCTTTAATCCCCGAAAACCCCCCCCCTCAAAACAACTCCTTCACGTGGTTTTCCCCTTGTCCAGGGGAATTTTGTTCAATTTTTTTACCATGGGAAAAACAAGGCTCCTTCAAAACCTCTCCCCCACCCATAGCAGTAGCTCTCCTGTGTCATTTTTCCCCCCTACTCCCACCAAATCACACTACCCCAAACCAAACTAGACCTCCCCCAAAAATTTAACAGCTTTTTCCCAAATTTACCAAAACCCCCTCCTTCCCGGAGCCTATGCCTACAATTTAAACCCCGCTAGCCCCCACTCCCCCCGAAAAAACCCATTTCCACCCCCTTTAAACCCTTCCCCTTTCTTTTTCCCCCCCTTTCCCTTTTTACTTTTTTAACCTCCTTTAACCCGTTTTTGGTTTTTTTAGGGTTATTTTTTCGTAAATTTTTTTTTATAAAATGGTACCCAAACCCCTCGGCTTTTTAGGGGGATAAAGTGGGATTTCCCCCCGCCAAAATCCCCTGGTTTTTATTGGGGCCCCCGCCAAAAGCACTGAATGCTTTTCCCCTTAAAAACTGGGGCCCTTTTATGCATTCGCCCGGCCCAAATTTTCAATGGAATTTTCATGCCCCCCACTAAAACTGGGTTTTCATGAAACCCCCCGGGCCCCAAATACATAGTTACATTTTTTCATACACTGGGGTCAAGCCCCCCGGGCCCCCCTGGGAATTACTTTCCCTTTCCACCAAACCACAAACCCCTGGGTGGGATGGGCCCGGGCAAAATGCACTGGGAAAGGGATTCCCCCCCCAACAATAACACGGGATGTATCCCCCCGGGACATTTCATTTTACTGCATTCCACCAACCACAAACAAATTGGGGGCAAACCCTGGGCCCCATGCCCCGGATTTTCATTTCCCCCCTTCACAATCACTGGAAAAAAGCCTCCCTCCGCCACATACAACTTTAAAATTCCAGCCCCTGGGTACAATCCATTGGGGCCCCATGCACTTTGGGGCATCCCCACATGCACTGGAAAAGCGGGGCCCCAAACCCCCATAAAAAATGGGAGGGGTTTAAATTTTTTCATTTTTAAATGAAAAGCATTTTTCCCCCACATTTCCACAAATGCAACCCCCACCACATACAAAAACAGTAGTTAAATTTTTGGGATACCCCGGAAAGTACGCCCCCTTTTTTTCCCATTCACCGATTGATGGGCCCCGCCACATGACCCAAGGGTTTTTATTTTCCCCAAAGCCACAATTGGGGAAACCCGAATTTTTTTTGCCCCCGGGGCCAAAATGCAACCCGATGCATTCCCCCTTGGCCCCCATTTCCCCCCAAATTGTATCCGCCCCCCCACATGCCCTGATTCATGCCCCGCCACAATGCACCAAATTTTGGGCCCCGCCACTGCGAAACCAGATGTTGCCCCCCCGGGGGGGGAAACCGGTTCAACCCTTTATTCAAAGCGCCCCCTTCCCACATGGTTTTCCCGATGAATGCCCCCCCGCCACATGCAAACCCAAAAGTATTCCCCCTTTTCCACATGCCCCCAAAAAATTTTCCCCCGGGTTTTTTTCCCCAACATGCCCCATGCATTTTCCCAGGCCACATTAAAACCCAGATGGGGAAGGGCCCCGCCCACAAAGCACCCGATGTAAAAACCCCCCGAAAACATGCAACCTTATGCCCTTTTCCCCCATTTTCCAAAATTCACCAGGGGTTTAGCCCCCGGGGCCCCATCACCAAATTTATGCCCCCCGGGGGGCCACCCTGCACCAGAAGCATGGGTCCGGCCCAATGACCAGGAAATTAAAGGCCCCCCCTTTTTTCCCCCATAATGCACCCCGAATTTTCATTTTTTCCCCCCTTTTCCACATGCAAACCCGATGAAAGCCCCGGGCCCCATGCGCCAGATTTATTTCCCCCCACCCGCCCCCTGAGTCATTTTTACTGCCACAAAAACACTGGATGCGAAAGTCCCCCCACATACAAAAATTTTAAAAAAGTACATACCAAAAGCATGGGAAAAATTAAATGTTTTCACAAAAAATTAAACCCTTTTTTTTTCCCCGTCCCCCAAGGGGCCCCTTGGAAAACCAAGGGGCCCCAGATCTTTTTCCCCCTCCGATTTCCCCACCCCTTTCTTTTTTAAAGTTAAAGCATGGAAATTTTCCCTTTAGCACAATTTTCCCAAATTTCCCGCCCCTTTTTTTTTCCTTGTCATTTGGGTTTTTCCGTTTTTTTCCCTTATCAATTCTGTTTCACACAAAAGGAAAAAGCTAAGGGAAATTTTCTTTTCCCCTAAAAAACCCACAAGGTTTCCACACCTTTTAATTTTTTTGGTGTTGGGTTTTTTTATTTTTTTTTTTGCAAAATTTTTTGGCTTCCCGAGGGAAATTTAAATAGGTAAAAAAAAAAAAAACAGTTGGGGACTAAAAAATTTTTTTTGGGTTTTTTTTTTTTTTTGGGCCTAAACCCAAAATTTTAAAAATTTTTTTTTTTTAAAAATTTTTTTGACCTTTTTTGGGTTTTTGGGAAGGGAAACAACACTTTTTTTAAAAAAATTCAAAACTAGGGGGCGGGGCCAGTCCCCCTTTGCAACAACTTTTTTTAAACCAATTTTTTTAAAACCCAAAAAAAACCCACATACTGGCCAAAAGATTTTAATTGTCCAAACCCCCGCCCAAATGTATTAAGAGGGGTTTTCTTTTCGCCTCAAGACCTTTTTTTACATCACATCACATATTTTTATCTCTCAAACCCCTTTAAGCTCAAAAGGGGCTGAAAAAACCTTAAACAGGGAATTAAAATTTTTTAGTTTTTTTCCTCCCTTGCATTTTCAACAGTCCGGGGCACTTTTTTTTTTAATTTTTTCAGTAAAGGGAGTTGGGATAAAGGGCTTGATTTTTTTTTGGGGAAAAAAAGGTTTTTTAATTTTTGGGGGGCGGTTTGTTTAAAATTTTTCTATAAAAATTAAAATGAAACATTTTTTTAAAATTTTTTTCCCGCTTTTAAACATAAAAAATGTGTTTTTTTTTTGCAATTGTTCTTTTTAAAAAATTTTTTTTTAAAAAACCAACCATTTCCGGGATTTTAAAATTTAGATTAATTCTACAGGTTTAAATTTTGGGTACCTAATAGGTTTGTTTTTTTTTTTTTTTTTTTTTGCGTAAGCGTATGCATAACATTTTTCCCAATTTAATATTTTATTTAAATGTTTTTATTCCCCTTTTCCCAAAAAATTTTTTATGTTTTATTAATTTTTTTTAAAACCCTTTTAAATTTAAACAAACATACAACTTTTTTTTTTTACAAATTTTAATTAAAGGCAGTCCCCGTTTAAAAAAAAATTTCCCCGTTCCCAAAATTTCATCTTTCGTATTCCCCAAAAGCAAAAAACTTATGGGGCATACTTTTGGGCCCTTTTATATCTGTTTCCACAGCAAAATTAAAACTTTGAAGTACCAAATTCCCGCTGGGCCACAAGGGGGCCCACAGGTGAAAATGAAGGGGGAAATCTTCCTAAGAAAGGGCCAAAAGGGCACAAAACAAATTTTAAAAAACCCTTCCCGCACTATGCAAAAACAAAAAAAAAAAAAAAAAACCCTTAAATGCCCGGAGTTAAAATTTAATTAAAAAAACCCGTTCCCCAAATTGGGATTACAAAATTTTTACTTAAAAAAAAAAAAAAAAAAAAAACCCAAAAAACCCCCTTCCCGTTTCGTTTAAACCGGGGGGAAATTTCCTTTAAAAAAGGGAAATTTCCCCCTATACAAAAAACATTACACAGGTGGCTGCCAGGGCCAAAAATAAATTGCCCTAGACAAACAGCTTTTCCCACACAACAAAACCCCTTTTTGGCCCAATCAAGCAATTATCATGGGTTTACAGTAAAAGTATTTCCCCCGGGATGGGCACTGGGGTAAACCTGGTTTAACCTGATTTGGGGCAAGGGAAACCCCCGAAAATTTTAAAGTTTGGCACGGACCCGCGGCAATCCAAGGGTTTTTAAACAGCGGGAAAAAGGGGCTTTTCCCCCCGGAAACCTTAGATTCACAGAGACAGCTCAAGGGAAATGTTTAAAATTTTCCGCACTGGAGGCCCCCAAACCCCCCGTCCCGGGGAAAACCCCCTCCCTCCCCAAAAAGTGGGAGGTCCATTAAATATTTTTAAAAAAGCATCATTTTTAAAAACCAAAAATGCCTTTTTTAATGTATACAATTTAAAAGTTTTCAAGATGGTTTCACTTTTTTGCCAGAAAACATTTTATGTATTAAAATGAAATTTTTGGTTAAAATGTATTTAAAGGAAAGGGGGCCCCGACCCGGCCCCCCTTTCCCCCCCTTTCCCGACCGAAAATACATTTTCCCCTTTTTACACTTGGGTTTTAATTTTTAATTTTTTTTTCACCTTTTTTTCAACCCAAAACCCAAACTTTTTATTTTGAAGGGAAGTTTTTTTTCACACCTTTTTTTTTTTTAATAATTTAAGGGAAAAAAGGAAAAAAAATTTTTTTTACTTTTTTTTTAAAAATAAAAAGGTGGCCCCTAAAATAAAAATTGCAAAATTTTGACAAATTTTCTTTCACAAAAAATTTGGAACTTTTTTTTAGGGCCAAATAAATGTCCCCCAAAACACTTTAAAACATTTTTCCCCTAATTGTTTTAAAAAAACCAGTTTTTGGCCCGATTTTCCCCTTTTAATTAAAACCCTTTCCCCTTTTTTGTCCTTTATAAGTAAAATCTGCCCGGGAAAACCTGCTTATTTCCCTTTTCCTGAACCAGAGGGGGAAACAAATTCAAACTTTTTCCCACAAATGTTTTTTTTTGGCTGTACAAACGTCATTTATGGGACATAATTTTCATATTCCCTCCCAAAAGATGTAAAGTGCCCCCTGGAGGGAAAATTTCCTAAGGGAAACTTAACCCCTAATTTTGGGTTTTAGGGACCCCCAAAATTCATAGCAAAAGTTTCCCCCATTTCCCTCCCCCAAAATATACCAAAAGGGCCCCCCCCAAACCTTTAAACCTCAAACAACAGGGGAAACAAGAGTACATTGCTACCCGGCCCCGCAGGGCCCGGGGGGGCCCCCAAAACCCTTCTTTCCCCACAAAGTGAGGATAACCCTTGGGGGGGTTTTTCCTGGGGGGGGGGAAAGGGGGGGGGGGGGGGATTTTAAAATTTTTGCACTAGGGCCCAAAGGAGCTTCCCCGTTAGTTTCCCGCTAATCAGGGGCGGGGGTAAACAAACGGGGAGGTGAAGGTAAAACCCCTACTTTTAAACCAGGCAGGAAGGGGGCTGGGGTGGGGCCCGAGTTTTTCCCTTTTGGGGGGGGGGGGGCACTATTTTTTCCTTTTTTGCCTAGGGGACCAGAATTTCCTTGTCCCAGTCCCTGGGAAACCCAATGGGCCCAACATAACCGTTCCTGCCATTGGGGCCCCATAAAAAGTAAGGGCCCCCCCACGCCTTTCGAAAATTATAGTTTACAGTACCCTCATAACATTTCCCGCAATCAAAAAACCCCCTTTTTTTTTATTTTTTTGGGAAAATCCTATTTGGGGCAAATGTTTTGGGCCCGGGGTGCCTAGGGGCCAACCCCGTGGAAATTTTTTATTCTGGGGCCCCCAGTGGAGTTGACTCTGGGGCTCACTTTTGGGGTGTTGGGTTTTTGGGGGGCCCCCAGTGGGATTTCATTCTGGGGCTCACCCCTACAACATACTGTAACTTTTCTCCTTTTTACTCTGCCTCTTTAAACCCCTTTTTTTCCCCTGCCTTTTTCCCAAGGAAATTTTAAGGGTGTTTTAAAAAAGAAAATCCAGGTCGCCAAGCTCAGGGGGCCCACCGGGGGTTTCCCCTTTTTTGGCCCTTTTTGGGCCAGTCAAAGTCTGCTTGGGGATTTCATTGATGACAGCAAGGATTGGCATTTTCACATGCCAGCACAATACAAGGGGGTATTTTTTGGGAAATATATTTTTCAGATTTTATGGTGGGAATTAAAAAAAAGAACCCATTTACCCAAAGAACTTGGTTTAATCTTCAGGGACATGTTCTAAAAACAGGGGTGAGGGTGAAAACCCATTAATATATAGAAATTTTTATAGGGGGAAAATTCATTTTAAAAAATGTAAGTTTTTCATTACAATCCCTGGTTTAAACTGGGTTTAAAGGGGAACCAAATGGGGGGTCTTTAAAAGGTGGTTTGAAAAGCTACTCCCCCTTTCACTATGAAACAAGAAAAGGGGCTGTCAATCAATTAAGACCGCCCACGGGCTTCTTAAAATCAAATAATCAGGGTTTTAAATAAAAAAAAATTCAACCTACTGAATCTTATGATTAAAAGTCTTCCCCCCCCTGCTCGGGAAAAACCCGCGGGGGGAAAAATTTTTCCCGGGCACTTTCCCAGCGGCGTAAACGCACCACTATAATGAAAAAGTCCTTTTGGGCCGGGGGGTGTGCCCCGCCCCCTCCCTCCCCCGCTCTCGGGGCCCGCCCCGGGCCCCCCAAAGGGGGTAATTTTTCGGGGGGTAATAACCCCGCAAATACACCGGGGAAAAACCTTTTTGCCTAAGGGCTGAAATTTAAAAAAGGGTTTTTTCTTTTCCCACAAAGATTGCTTTTAAAGGAAAGAGCTTGAAAAAATAAGTCACTTTTTAATTATTTTTTTCCCTTTAAAAGTTAAACCCCACCTAAATTTCCAAATAGTTTTGGGAAAATGTTTGATCTCTCCCCGATAGGCGTTTAGCACTTTTGCTTTTAGCTACAGACCTTGGGTTTTTTACTACAGCCTAGGGGAAACCATAAACATTAAAAACAAAGTTAAACCAAGAAAACGCACTTTAGTTATGAGGAATCAAAAAAAGTTTAAAAACAACCCCTTTTTAAAGCTTTCTTGTTTAAAACCCCATGGTTGGTTTTTGGGGGGCCCCCCTTTTTAACCTTTTTTTCATTAGGAACCCCCAAGGGGCTTCATGTTATGGGCTCTGCCCCCAACGCAAACCAGCAGGGAAAAAAATGCCCCCCTTTTTTCCTTTTTTTTTTAAAAGAGCCTTTCCCGAAGAGGGAGGGCCCTATGGTATAAAAATAAATATGTTGGGTTTTTAAAAATTTTTAAAAAACAAATGCCCTTGGGTTTAAATTCACAAACCCCTTTGGGAAAAGGGAAAACATGGGAACTCTTTTTGGGTTTTCCGCCTTAAAGGGGTCCCCTGACAAGACATTTCCTTTCCCCCTTTCTTCAGGTTTCCCAAAACTGGGACCCTCTGTGCCCCTTCAAATTTCATAAGGGAAATGTTTTTGGAAAATTTTAGGGCCTCCCCAGGGCAGGCAGGCTAGGGAAAGACCCACAAAGGGGGGCATTAAAAGTTTCCCATTTATGTTTTGTTTTTTCGCCCATCAGTAACATGAGGGGGTACAGCACAAATGCAAAGAATGCAAAAAATGGAAAATGGGGACTATTTAGGTTTGGGAAACCCCTTTTTAAAATTTTAAAAACCTGCTTTTATTGTACCTTCCCAGGGGGTTTTTTAAGGGGAAAACATAAACCCCTTTTCACCCAATTTTTTATAAAACCGGGGGGTAGGTGCCCCTATCTAATATTGATGGCATACCCCTTTTGGGCCTTCTACTGTACACAGAATGAATAGAACCGTTATTCATTCAAACCCTTTACTGATAACTACCTTGTAAAATAAAAGAGCACAGATCAACTTTTTATATTGTCAATGAGCTCGTTATGGCCCAAAAAATGTGCCCATGTAAAAGATTTCTAACAGTACCCATACACCTTCATACACCTCCATACAAAAGTGCCCATACACCTTCAATAGTTGTTGTCCAAACGCTTGTTGGCCGACAGCTATATCTTCCGACTGCCCCATATACAAATGCATCCAGCTTTGGGGAGAGTAGAGAGCGACTTCTCTGGCAGCAGCTTATCTCTATAGAAAACAAAAAGATTGGGTGCAACACACCCAATCCTTGTCTCCCCCGACATCCATTGAAGAGCTGACAGGCCCCCTTATACAGTAGACAGCTGGAAGCACCTGAAAAACAATGGGGTTTATATCTTAGGGCCAATGTTCCCCAACCCATCCTCACCCCCCACCAACAGGTCAGTTTTTAGGATATCCCACAAATGCACTGACAATAATAAACCACCTGTGCACAAAATGATATCACCTGTACAAAGAACCCAAACCCCCATTTTGTCGCTCATTTCGGCAAATTTTTAGGGGGCCCCAAATTGCCGTATGATACTTTCAAGCGGGTCTTGCGCGCTCACAGGCGGAAGCGCCAAGACGCGGGTGGAACCGGCGGTATATTACCCGCTGGGGATCATCCGCATCCCCTCCGGGGGATGAGCTCCGGCCGCGGGGATTAAAACCCCCCGATTTCGCACATCGTGGGGCCGAATCGCAGCTCGGGGGCAGAATAGCCCGCCCCGGGGGATTAAAAAACCCCCCGATGTCGCGACATCGTGGTTTGCGACTTGGGAGCTGCGGCGGCAGGATGAGCTCCTGCTGCCCGAGATCCGGCGCAGTAATGGCGGCTGAGCGCCGAACTATCTCCTACCAAAC
>JAODAL010067067.1:0-17469 GCA_025379985.1 Phyllomedusa bahiana
CATAATCACAAATTTAGGGCCCCCGTTACCAAGAAAAATAGGTCTCTGAAAAAATTCTTTTTCTGGCGGAATACATATGCATGACACACTTTTAAGCTTTTAATTTGCAAACATTTGGAAAATCACATATTTTCTTTACACTTCACAAATACAGTACTACTTTGTGTGAAAAATCAATAAAATACATATAAGTTTGTGGCTGTTTTTTTAAAAAATGGGGAAACAGTTCGGGGGGGAAAAATATTGTGCACCAAAGGCGGGAAAAAAGGAGTCCCTGGATAAAAAAAAATGGTCCAAAGTAAGTATGACTGTTTTTAAACGGTTGTCCATAAAAATTCACAATGTATCCCCTTGGTAAAAAATTTAGTTACTATCTGTTTCAAATATTGTATATAAAGTGGATGTAGCGGGGTAAAATTGTCCCTAATATCGACGTGCCCCTGGGGACCCAATTCGATCTACAGGTTTTTTCATGTACATGATAAACATTCTGTTTGGTATTCGGAATAGTTTGGAACAATCAGAAAAGACTATCCAATAAAGGTGCACATATTTGATCTTAACCAACTAAAACCTACTGTAGGGTTAGATTCACAGTAGGTACTAATTTCAAACCACCAGGGCTGTGGAGTCGGCAAGCCGAAACCCCTCCGATCCCAATTTCCCAAAACCCCTTCGTCCACCCCCGACTCCTCCTACATGGCGCAGTTTAATTTAAAAAAACCTTTACTGTAGTAAATGGAAAACATCAGGTGTTAATCCCCTTAGATACAAAATCAAGCTGTTTGGGTAAAACAGACACTGAAAAGCTAAAGGGTAACAATGTTTTGTCTTTTGAACACTTGTGGTAGAGTTGAAGAAAAAAGCTGTATTTGACCCAAAGTCCTTTTCCACCAAATTGGGAATGTTTTTAGAAAAGACCGGGTCCGTTTTTGGTAAAGATGTGCTTGAATCTGATTCAGACCAGAAGGATTCAGGAAATTTTTAAAAACCAAAGGGGGTTTTCCCAAAAAATAAAAAAATAATAAAAAATTAACATTTTGATTTTTAGGAGCAAAAAAGTAACAATGCATTTATAGGAAAGAATCTGCAAAATAAGAGAGCTAAAAAAGTCACTTTTATTTTTAAAGATGAAAGATTTCGTTAAAAAATTACGAGCCTTGTACAAAGTGTGGGATGGAGAGTTGGAGCCTGAAAAGTACAAGTTCAAACCATTTTTTACATTTTGCTTGTCAGTGTAAAATATTTTATGGATTGACTTTTGAACAAAAAAATTTGTAATATGCAAAACACTGAGGAACTTCTGGGTCTCTGAATTTGTTCGAGAAATAGTATTGCCTCCATCAGATCTGCAACATGCCCCAGTTGATTCATTATTTCCCGGATAGAGAAGGCTCTTACACTAAATTGGGTTGGGGCAAAGCGGTGCCCCCCCGGGGCAACTCTCTAACAATGTCAGGGTAAAAGGAATTGCTCGCCACAGTCAGTTTTGATGAAAGGTTTTTAAACTTCCACTTCTTTTTAAAACGGTGAAAAAATTTAGCTGAAATCTGTTTGCCATGGGGCAGAAATTTTCCCCTGGGGGGCGCTTTTTCCGTCCCTGTCATCAGTTACCTCCTCATGTGATGGGCTGAAAAATGGGAGCAGGAGCAGGCCGGAAAAACCCAATTCCTCTTGCTCTTTGACTGCATTTTGAACTATGGACCAAAAATTATATATTTTGGGAGTCGGGGTCGGTCCCTTTTATGACAATCCGATCCCCCCTTTCAAATAGCCCCAAAACTCCGACTCCACAGCCCCAAAAAAAAAAATAAAAAATTTAATGTTTTGAAAAATGTAATATTTAAATAAAATTTCTAATAATAAGTAATTTAAAAAAAAAAATTATTTTTCAAAATTTATTAAATATTTCCTCAATCCAAAAATATGCTAAAAAGATAAGATCACCGGTGTCAAAAAAAAGGGGATCACCAAATATAATTTATATTTAATGATGGAGTTGTCACACTAAACACTTAAGGGGGTGGGAAAAAGCAACAAGAGGTACCAACCGTAATAATTTCAAAACAGTAAAATCCCTACGACAAACCATAGCTGCAACAGCAAGATAGAGAGCCAAGCTTGTTTTTTTTTTCTTGGATCACCCTTATAGCCTGCCAAAACCCGTCCCCTGATGTGGATGGTGGGGCCGAAACTGTTTGGGGGTTTGTGGTACTGTGGGGTGAGTGTGGGTTATTACCCTTTTCTCCTTATTTTTCTTTAAAATTTGTTGCAAAATTAGGATTTTTATGTACACACATGATATCACACAGTACTTAGGTGGAACTTTTATGTGCCACAGTATTGCGATTTTGTTATTTTGATATTTTGATGATGTGTAGTATATAGGGACCTAGTGTTAGGGTTAGGTTCCTGGCAGGATTGTCCTTATCAGGACGTTTTGTCCTGCTTTTTGATAGGCAGGATAAGAGGTAGGGATTTACTGTTTTGAAATGTATTACATAGTTGGTACCTCTTGTATGCATTTTCCCACCCCCTGTTAATGTGTTAACATTAACCCTAAGAACCTACTCCACTAATAGGCCCCAAGAATCAACTCCACTGGTGGAACTCAAGAATCAATTCCACTGGTGAAATCCAAGAATCAACTCTATGGTGGGCCTCTGGCACCCCAGTCTGATACTGAGTGCATGCATTGTCCCTAACATGAAAATATAATAGGATATGGATATACATTGTTTTGTACATTTTAAATTTAGCCTTTTTCTGAGCTACAGTTAATGATAAAATATAAAGTTATTGTTTAGCCCTTACTACATTTTTTGCCCAAGATAACATTGCAGGACATAGCAGCCAGACCTGGTAATGAGAGAAGTCAGCTCACCCACTTAGTTGTATTCAGATGTGAGGCATCATATTAGGGTGCTGTGCTCGGAAAGACCGGTCAACTCCTCCTGGTCAAGAAACTGCAAACAAAGCTTCAGCAATCCGGCATCAATGCAGGTCCATGGCAAGTAAGGATAATTAAAAACATCTCTACTTATTCATGTCACAAGTTAAAAAACTTGTTTTATAAGGTACAGGTGTAAACTCCGAAAGCACAAGACATACTGCACTGACGTGGACCTGCATTGATGCCTGATTGTTGAAGTTTTGATAGTGGTCAGACCTCCCCCAAACTATGTAGTACCATCCATTTTGAGGGTGGAGTTTACATAAACTATACCTCATTGCAGACCACATGTTGAGAAAGAGAGAGATAGAGAGAGAGCAAAACCATCTCATTATAGACATATTTGTGGTCGCAATTGCAACATATAATGTGAAAAATATATACAATGCAGCATAATACACAATTAGGAATCAAAGATTTTTTTGGGTGGTAATATAGTAAATTTATTAATGCAAGTTTATGTCTTATCAAGTTAAAAAGAGGGACATCTTGGAAAAAAATAGGGACTGTCCCTAAAAAAGACACAGCTTGTTATGTGATTGTGATATATGTGTGTGTATATATACAGTCATATGAAAAAGTTTGGGCACCCCTATTAATCTTAATCATTTTTAGTTCTAAATATTTGGGTGTTTGCAACAGCCAATTCAATTTGATATATCTAATATCTGATGGACACAGTAATATTTCCAGATTGAAATGAGGTTTATTGTACTAACAGAAAATGTGCAATATGCATTAAATCAAAATTTAATGGGTGCAAAAGTATGGGCACCCCAACAGAAAAGTGACATTAATATTTAGTAGATCCACCTTTTGCAGAAATAACAGCCTCTAGTTGCTTCCTGTAGCTTTTAATCAGTTCCTGGATCCTGGATGAAGGTATTTTGACCATTCCTCTCTACAAAGCAATTCAAGTTCAGTTAAGTTTGATAGTCGCCGAGCATGGACAGCCCGCTTCAAAGTATCCCACAGATGTTCAATGATATTCAGGTCTGGGGACTGGGATGGCCATTCCAGAACATTGTAATTGTTCCTCTGCATGAATGCCTGAGTAGAATTGGAGCTGCATTAAACCAAATTTTGACTGGTGCAAAAATTTGGGTACCCTTATCATTTTATTGATTTGAATACTCCTAACTACTTTTTACTGACTTTCTGTAGCACAACATTGGTTTTGTAACCTCACTGAGCTTTGAACTTCATAGCCAGGTGTATCCAATGATGAGAAAAGGTATTTAAGGTGGCCAATTGCAAGTTGTTCTCCTATTTGAATCTCCTGTGAAGAGTGGCATCATGGGCTCCTCAAAACAACTCTCAAATGATCTGAAAACAAAGATTGTTCAACATAGTTGTTCAGGGGGAAGGATACAAAAAAGGGTTTTCTCAGAGATTTAACCCTTAGTTTCCCTTGTGAGGGAAAAATAAAAAAAGGAAAAGGGGAAAACCAAGGGACCAGGGTTTTTGTTAAAAACCCAAAAAGGGGGCAGGGGCAAAAAAAATACAGAAAGGGGAGAGAAGGGAAGGGAAAGGTTAGAACAGTCAAGGGGCCCCCCCAGACCACCTCCAAAAAAGCTGCAGCAACCTTTTATGGGTGAAAATGGTTTTCAAATGGCATCGGTCAACAATACAGCACACTTTGGCAAAAAGGAGAAGTGTAAAGGGGGGAGTGATCCCAAAAAAAAGGGCCCTTTTTGAAAAGCCCCCCACAAACGGAAGTCGCTGAGGTAGCAAAAGCACATTTGGACAAGCCGCTTCATTTTTGGGAAAAAAGGTCCCTTTGGGTGATGAAAAAAAAGATTGGAGTTTTTGGTCATACAAAAAAAGGGAATTTATGGCGTCCCAAAAACCAGCATTAGAGGGTGGCCCAAATTTTTTCAAAAAACGGTTCGGTACTTCGCCGAAAATTTTTCCCACAAAAATTTGTTTTCGGGCCAAATTACTTCGGGGGCCCAAAACGTTAAAAAACCCGTTATTTCCCCGGCTGCCCGGCCTGCAGGGTTTCTGTTTGAACGTTTTTGCCATGCTTAAATTTTGCGAGGGGGGCTTTTGGTTTTTGGGCCCTTTTTACAATGGTTTTTGTTTTAGTTTTTAAATGACACCCACATGACTTTCCGCCGCTCTTAAAAAATCGCTTCACTAATTAAAAAATTTCCCCGGGCACTTAAGGGGCCAAAAAAATGACCAAAAAAAATCAACCCGGGGAAAGTAGGCCTGATAAAAGTCATGCAAACGAAAGGGTGGAAAAAAAAAAAGCTGAGGGGCCGGTGGCAACTTTTGTGTTAAAAGTGTGGAGGTGGGCGGCAGGGCCCCAGCAGCATGAGGTCAGGGAGGGGACAATTTCATTTTTTGGAGGGGGGCAAAAAAAGTATTTGGCCACAGAGTGGCACAAACACAAGTTGGGGGGTCACGGGGGGCGCAGTATGAGGGGGCAGGGGCACAATGGGAAAATTTTAGGGGCCCAAAAAAGTATTAAAGGGGGGCGAAATGGGCAAAAAATCACAAGGGGTGGGGGTCACGGCGGGGAGCATATGAGGGGCAGGAGTGGCAAAAATGGCATTAAAGGAGGCGGCAAAACAGTATTAGGGCCCAGAGTGGGCACAAATTTAAACGTGTTGGGGGTCACGGCGGCGGGGTATGAGGGGCAACAGGGGGCAAAATGAAAATTATTGGGGGCCAAAAAAGTATTAAGGCCAAAGGTGCAACAATGAAACAGGTGGAGGGGCACGGCGGGGAGCGGGGAGGGGGTTTAGACAAGGGGGACAATGACATTATTGGGGGCGGGGAAAAACAGTATTAAGGGCACAGAGTGGCACAATCAAAACCGGGGGGGAGGTCACGGCGGCAGCATTAAGAGGTCAGACAAATGGCACAATGGCAAATTTTGGAGGGGCAAAAAAAAGTATTGGGGGCCCCAGAGTGGCACAAATGAAACATGTGGAGGGCCCCCCGGGGGGCAGAGTTAAAGAGGGCAGACAAATGGCACAATGAAAATTCCCGGGGGGGCCCAAAAAAAAGGGGTAGGCCACAGTGTGGAGGGCAAAGGGGCCGCCAGGCGGGAAACATGAGGCAGACTGGCCCCAATTTACACATGTGGAGGGGCCACTGGGGGTTTACAGCGCAGCATGAGGTAGGGAGTGGCACAATACATTCTGCAGGGGGCAAAAAAATATTAGGCCACAGAAACGGCAAAAGGGCTGAGAGCGGAGGGCCCCGGCGGCATCCGCATGAGGTCAGGCATTTGGGCCCAAAGACAGAGAGTGGAGGTGATGACAAGCAACAGCATAGGCAGAGAGTTGGCCCCAATGACATTCGCCCGGTTTGGGAAAAAGTATTAGGCCCAGAGGGACAATGACTTTAGGGGAGGCCCCGGCGGCAGCAAACATGAGGTCAGGGGAGTGGCACAAATTTCCCGAGAGTGGGGGGTGACAGGGCAACAGCATGAGGTCAGAGAGTGGCACCCAAAGAAAATTCGCAGGTGGGAAAAAAAGTATTAGGCCCCAGAGCCCCGGGGGAATGACTGAGAGCGGGGGTCACGGGGGGAAGCGCAAGAGGCCCGGGAAATGGGGACAATTACAGAGAGTGGGGGGTTTATGACAGGGCAAAAAAGCAGAGGGCAAGAGTGGCACAATTAAAATTCTTGGGGGTGGCAAAAAAAAGAACCCCGGGGCCCCAAAAGTTTGGGAAAAATGGGGAAAAGTGTGGATTTTCACAAGGGAAAAGCAAACCCGCGCCAAACCCGAGAACATTTGGAGTGACACAATTTTTTGGGGTGTTGGGTGGGTGGCAAAACCAGGTTTTCCCCCGGGGAAAGGAAAAAGGGTGGGTTAAAGGGAAAAAGGAGGAAACTATCAGCAGATGTGAGGCATCAGGCGGGTGGGGATAGAAAAAAGTGGCTGGGCAGGTAAATTTGAAACCCGGGCCCGACCGCCTAAGGGAAAATTTGGGGGTGTGGGGAAAAAACCTTTGGGCCCATCCCGCCTGATTTTAACCCTTTACAAAGGTCAGGGGTTTCAACAATTTTCCCCCCGGGGGAAAGGGGGTTCCCTTGGGTTTAAAATGGCCCCCCCGCAATTTAACACCCCCCCTTTTTATGGCCCCAATACTGGGCCCGGGGAGGGGGCACTTTCTCCCAAAATGCAAAAAGGGGAAGTTTGCGGGCCCCACATCCAGTTTTGGGCCTTTTTCCCAGTTGGGCCCAGCGGGATCTTTAACGGGGGGGCAAAAGTGTGTTCCAAATAGGCCCAACCCGTTGTTCTTTCCCGGGGAATTTTCTCCCATTTTCCCCCTGGGGTGCTGCTGGTGACTGCCCTCCTCACTGGGGGGTGAAAGGGGGAAACGGCTTTAATTGTGTCCAGGGTTAGGTTTTCTGCTTGGAATTGGAGCCTTTTACTGTCCTTTCCCCCCCCCCCTTCCCCCCGCAGCCGCGGGGGAGAAAACCCGGGGAAAGGGTGGGAAACCCCCCGGTCCTAACCCTTTTCAGAGGAGGGGGCGTTTCCGCACATGGCAGCGGCCCCCTGAATTTTCGGAGGGTTTCCCCATAGTTTTTGGGTTTTTTTCTTCCCCCTCAATTGCTTTGGGAAAAGGCTCCCCTTTTGGACCGGTAAACGGGGGGTCCCAATAGGGTGGAGAGCCAAAGTTTAACCCCTGCCGGGTTCTGACTAAATTTGGCTTTTACTAGCCAGGGGAAAAAAATGTGGGGCTTCCGACCCCATTCAAAATTGGGTCCCAGGGGCTCCCTTCCCCATATTCCCCCTGTAAAACGCCACGGTTTCTTGGGAGTCATTTCCTCGTTTTTTCCCCAACTTTCCCTCCACCTTTCCCCCATTCTCCTGCTCCTCCTCTTGCACCTGGGTAAAAATTTACAATCATTTCACCGCAATGCTTCTGCTCCAAAGCCCCCCTCCTCCTCCTTTCCCCCATTTCAGGGCCCCCCCCGGGGCTTTATGTTGGCCACGAGATTTTAGTCGGCCCCCATCTCCCGTCCCCCCCCTTTCCCCGACCCAATTTTTTCAGCAAAAGTTCCAGGACATGAAGGGAGTGGAATTTACCCTTATTCATCCCGTAGTCCTGGCATTTACAAAAAACGTTTGGCCCCTCGAAAAGGCCTCAACAAAAAGGCAGGTGTCACGCATGAGCTTTCCACCGGCTGACCCCCCAAAGTTCCCCAAGGGGGGTACTTTTTGTCTGGGCCGGGGTCATCAAAAAAATCGTTAATGGCCTTTTTCTTTTAAAACAAAACGGGGCCAACAAAGTGCGGCTGGAAATTTTTAGGGGTGGAAACATGCATATCAAGCGGTTTTTGGGGAGGCCCCTTTGCCGTTTCAACCCGAAGGGTGTTCCTGGCTTTGTACGAAAAGGATAAATTTCATGCACAGTTTTTTTTCCCGGCCAAATTTTCAGAATGTTTGAAGCGGTGGGGAAAACCCTTCAGGGGAAACCTTTTTTACAAAACCGATTGAACACGTGCGCCATGTAGGGGGGCATGGACCTATCCCTCCCCCGGTTTCAGCCGCGGGGGAACCCCTTTCCCCCCCCATTTTTCCGTTTACCAAGGTTCCGATTGGGAGTTTGGCGCGGGGAAAGCCACAAACGAATTTCTTTTTCTGCAAAGACGCGGAGCAGTTTCCCTTTCCCCCGTGTGACTTTGGGGGTTCGCCGAGGCAAAGCTAGGGTAGAAACCCGGTTACACCCCTGGCCCCCCAACACAAGTGGTATGAGGAGCAGTTCCCTTTTAGGGGGGCTGAGATGGTGGGGGGTGGTGGAGGAGGAAAGGGGGGGACATTGGCCGGGAGAGCGCCCGTTTGACAAAGTGGGGAGAAAGCGGCGTCTCTGTCCCCAAAATGTTGGTGTGCCTTTGGGGAGGAAAAACCCATTTTACCCAGGGGCCAAAGGGAAGTAAATGGCCCCCCCCGGGAGTTACAAACTCCAGGGCGGGCCGGGGCTTCCGTTGGAACCTTTAAAAAAAAGAGAAACCCCATTAAACTAAAAGGAAAATGACCCAAATTTCTGGTTTTAAATAATTTTTGCCGTGCTGGTACCCGCCTTTTTGGAAAAGGGAAAAAAAAGGCTTTGGGAAATTCCCCTTTTCGGCTGGCACAAACCTGTTTTCTCCGGGAAAGGTGCAGGTCCCCCCATTTGGAAAGGGAGGGAAATTCCGTACCCAACCCAAAATTGGACAATGGACAGGTTTAAACTGCTTCAATGGTTTGGATGGTTTTTGGGCGCATAATGTTTTCCTTTACAATCGCCCTAGGAAAGACTGCTGGCGGGCCCTGAGTAGCGGGGGAAGGGAGGACATCTGGACCGGGAGAGGGTTTTCAAAGAGGGAAACCCGGGGCCCCTTTTGGCAGGGTGGTGGGGCCTTGAAATGGCTGGAAAAAAAAATGCTTCCACCCCTTGGGCCCCGGGGTGCGCTGCAGGCGGCAGGTTGGGCCCCACATCTGAGCCACGTTTTTTCCCAGGCCACGGAAAGGGGGACGCTGCATGTGTTTTTACGCAGGGCCGTTTTTGCCAAAAGTTAGCTTTCCCGGCCACGCCCTTTACCCTTTTGCCCCCAAAATTTCCCAACATATACCCATATTCGGCCCCCTCCGGTTCCAAAAAAAGAAAATGCCCCCCACCGCCGAGTAGCTGGATTTTTTTACCCGGGAAAAAAAAGCTCCGAAATGGGGTGACTACTGCCGCCGCGCCCGCTGAGCCCCTGTGCCGTTTTTTTTTCGGGGCCCGGAAGGGGTTTTCTACCCCGGGCCGCTTGGCTTTCCCACCCCACACTGCTGGGTTCCCCCGGGTGAACCAAAGGCCACACAAAAAACTTGCTGGGTGCGCCGGGGCCTGGGGCCAACGACGCCCCCTTTTTCCCCCACGATGAAAGAAAGGGCCCTTTCTTCACCCGGCTCCCCAAATGCGGTTTGGCTTACATCCCTCAACTATTTGTGTTTCCAAAAGTCACTACGCCTTTATCCCCCCGGGCTTGGTAACCGGGTTTAAACCCCCTTTCCCCCCAAAAGACCTCCCCTGCCCTCTCCCATCTATAAATTTGCCGCCTCTGCAAAAAGGCTGGGGTTATTGGGCCCCAAATTTTTTCGCTTCCCACGTAGCTGTGACTGCCCCCTCAAATTGGGGGCATCCTCCTATATATTTGGGGCGGGGCCCCGGGCCAAAATAGTGGAAACCCTGGCAAAGGGGAAATGGTTTTGGGCCCGGGGCGGGCTGAGGACAGGTGAGGGCCCCGACCCCCCTTCCCCCGGGGCCAAAGCCAAAATAAAGGGGTTGTGTTTTTTTAGGTTTCCCACCGCCCCTTGGTGGGGTTTTCAGAACGTCATCTTGGAGGAAGAGGGGTGACCTAGTCAACCAATCAAAAACCCTTGGGGGCCAAAAAACACCGGCCGCTTTGATGGGGCAGGGCAGTTGGGGGCCTCACATGGACCCCTGCCCGCCCCGTTCCCCTTGCCGTGCGCGGACCTTGGGGGGCCCGTTTCAGAAATGTTTGTGCCACCCGCCCCCCGCAGTTGCAGGGGCCTGCCAAACCTCTCTGGTCTGACCTACCCCGTTTGTTTTTGGAAAATGTACCCGAAAACCTTTTTTGGGTGAAAACTATCTGTTTATGATAAATTTACAAAGTTTTTTTACTCCAAATGAACCCCCCTTAACCCAACTTGGGGGAACCCTTTGGGTATAAAAATTTTGGCGGGCCCACAAAATGGCCAGGAAAAAAATTTTCTTTTATGTGTGTTTACAAGCACGTGTGTTTTTTACTAAAGGGAAAAGCACAAACAGGGTTTTAATTTAAAATTGGCCTTTTTGAAATTTTTGCTACAAGAAAAATAAAAATATATTTTGGTGTTGAAAAAAAAAGGTTTTTTTTTGTCAGCCCAGCAGCAAAAAAAACGCTTAAATTTAAAAACCCCGGAAAGTAAATTGCGCAATAAATTTGGCCACCACAAACTAGTAGCTTTTTAGCGTGTTTTCAAAAATTTCGTGTTTTCTACCCACACAACAAGAATTCAGTTTTTTTAAAAAAGCCTTTGCTTGTGAAAAATTTGGCTTACCAAAAAAAAAATAATAATTGGTTTGGGGGTTGAAAAAAAACGGTTTTTATTTTTTCAAACACAAACCCCAAAAACAAAAGCCTTTAAATTTAACCCCCCGGATGTAAAATTTTCGCCAAAGAAATTTACCGCCCAAACTAGTAGCGTGTTTCAATTGGTGTTTTCTACGCCCCCAAGGGAACAAGAGGGTACAGGGTTTTTAATTTTTCCTTTTTCTTGTGAATTGGCTTTTCCAAAAAAAAAAATTATAATATATTGGGGGTTTAAAAAGCGGTTTTAAATTTTTGTCAGAATCCCAGCCAAAAAAAACGGGGTTAAAACCCCCGGATGTAAAAATTTCGCCAAAGAAAATGAGCCGCCAAAATATAGCTTTTTACAATTGCGTGTTTTTTACCCACAAACAAGGGGGATACAGTTGTAATTTTGGGGGGGGGGGCCTTTTTTCTTGTGAAATTTGGCTACCAAAAAAAAAAATTTATATATATTTTGGCGTTGAAAAAAGGGGGGTTTTTATTTTTTTCAGCACACCAGGGAAAAAAACGCTTAATTAACCCCCGGAAATTTTAAAAATTCGCCAAAAGGGAAATTGAGACGGGACAAAAATAATTTGTTTGTAAACGTGTTAAAAATTGCTGTTTTTCTAAAGGGACACCACAAGAAAATACGTTGTAATTTTTCCTTTGCTTTTTGAAAATTTGGCTTCCCAAAAAAAATTTTATATTTTAAAGGGGGTTTGAAAGGACGGGGTTTTTTTTTTGTTTAGCACAAAAAGCCAAAAAAAACGCTTAATTAAAACCCCTTTGGGTGGGGAAAATTTGCGCCAAAAGGAAAATTTTGGGCACAAACCCAGTAAACTTTTTTAGCGTGTTTTCAAATTTGGGGGTTTTTTACGCCCAAAAACAAGAGGGTACAAAAATGGAAATTTGCCAAATTGCCTTGGAATTAGGCTACCAAAAAAAAATTTTTTATTTGATTTTGGCGTTGAAAAAGGGGGTTTTTTTTGTTTAGCACCCCACAAAACAACGCTTAATTAACCCCTGGGGTGTAAATTGCGCCAAAAAAAATGAGCCGCACAAAAATAGTACGTGTTTTCAATAAAAGGGGTTTTTCTACGCCACACAAAAAAGAGATACAGTTGTAATTTGGGCCCTTTTCTTTTGGAAAAAAGGCTAAAAAAAAAAAATATATAATTTTGGCCTTTGAAAAAGACGGGTTTTTTTTTGTCCAAACACACCCGCAAAAACAAGTTAATTTTAAACCCCCGGATGTAAATTGCGCCAAAAAAAATTTTAGCCGCCCCCAAAAAAATAAAATTTGTAGCCTTTTTACAATTTCGTGTTTTTTACGCCACAAAAACCCAAAAGGGTAAAAGTTGTAATTTTGCCTTTGCTTGTGAAAAATTTGGCAAACCAAAAAAATTTTATTTTAAAATTTTGGGGTTGAAAAAAAAACGGTTTTTTTTTTGTCAGGCCCCACCAGCCCAAAAAACCGGGAATTTAACCCCCGGTGTAAATTGCCCCAAAAAAATTTTTGCCGCACCAAACTAAATAGCTTTTTACAAAAAAGGGGTTTTCTACCGGGCCCCCACAACAAGAGATTTTAATTGGGAATTTGCCTTTGCTTGTGGGAAATTTGGGTACCAAAAAAAAATGTTTATATTTGGCTTTTAAAAAGACGGTTTTTATTTTTTTTCAGCACACCAGCAAAAACCCAAAGCTTAAAAAAACCCCGGAAAAATTTAAATTGCGCCAAAGGAAAATTGGGGGCCGGGGACAAAAATAAATAGCGTGTTACAATTGCGTTTTTTTTACGCCAAAACAAAAAAGAAACAGTTGGTAATTTGCCCTTTTCCCTTTTGAAATTTGGCCAAACCCAAAAAAAAAAATTTATATAAATTTTGGGGTTGAAAAAGACGGTTTTTAAAATTGCAGCACACCAGCAAAACAACCTTAAAAAAAAACCCCCGGATGTAAAATTTCGCCAAAAAAATTGAGCCCCCACAAAATATAACGTGTTTCCCAAATTTTCGGTTTTTACCCCGCCAACAAAACAAAGATTTCAGTTGGTTTAAATTTTCCTTTTTCTTGGAATTAGGGGTACCAAAAAAAAAATTTTAAAAAAAAATTTGGCGTTGGGAAAAGAAAGGTTTATTTTTTGTCGCCCCCCCCAGCAAAACAACGCCCTTTAAATTAAACCCCCGGATGTAAATTGCCCCCAAAGAAATTTAGCCGCAAAACTATTTGCGTGTTTCTTTTTTCCCTGTTTCTTCGCCAAACAACAAGGGGATTTCAGTTGAAATTTTTCCTTTGGGGGGGTGAATTAGGCTACCAAAAAAAAATATATTTTATTTTTGGGGTTGAAAAAAACGGTTTTTTTTTTCAGCACCCCAGGAAAAAAAAGCTTAATTAACCCCTGGAAAGTAAATTGCGCCAAAAAAATGAGCCGCACAAAAATAGTAAACGTGTTACAATTGCGTGTTTTTTACGCCACGGAAAAACCCGAGATAATTGTTTTAAATTTTCCTTTTCTTTTTTAATTAGGCTAAACCCAAAAAAAAATATATATTTTTGGCGTTTAAAAAGACGGTTTTTTTTTTTGTCAGCACACCACAAAAAAAAAGGGTTTTAAAATTTAACCCCCGGATTTTAAAATTTCGGGGAAAGAAATTTTAGCCGAAAAAAAAACTGGGAGCGGGTGTTACAATTGCGGGTTTTCTACGCCACCCCCAAAAAAGATACCGGGTTTTTAATTTGGGGCCCTTTGCTTGTAATTAGGCTACCAAAAAAAAAATATATATATTTGGCGGTTTAAAAAAAAAATTGTTTTTTTTTGTCCCCACACCAGCAAAAAAAAACGCTTAAAAAAACCCCTTTGGAAAAAAATTGGGGCCAAAGAAAGGGGGCCGCAAAAAACTAAATACGTGTTACCCAAATTTGGGGTTTTTTCCCCTCACAACCCAAAAAGTCCCGTTGGAATTTGCCTTTGCTTGTGAAATTTGGCTTTCCAAAAAAAAATATATAATTTGGCGGGTTTAAAAAAAAACTTTTTTTTTTGTCAGCACCCACAAAAAAAAACGCTTTAAATTTAAACCCGGATGTAAATTTTTGCCAAAGAAAAATTTTTGGCCGCAAAAAACCCAGTAAACCCTTTTTCAAATTTTCGTTTTTTTCTACGCCACACAAAAAAAGAGAAAAAAGGTTTTGTAATTTGCCCTTTTCCTTTTTGAATTTGGGTACCAAAAAAAAAAATTAAAATATTTGGCTTTTAAAAAGGGCGGGTTTAAATTTTTGTCAGCACACCACAAAACAAAAGCTTAATTAAAACCCCTTTGGGTTTAAAATTTTCGCAATAGAATTTTAGCAGCCCCAAAAAAGAATTGGGATTTGTATTGTAAAAAAGGGCTTTTAATTTAAAAAAATACAAAAGGAACGGCTTAGATCCCCTTGGGTATTGAATGTTTTAAAGCAGCTGCGTGGAAAGCACAATGGATTTTGGGTCCCAAAAACCCCCCCAAAAAACAAAATAGCCATTCGGGGAAAAGTCTTTGAGGGCAAGCTGAGACAAACCCCCCGGGAAAACGCTGTATAAAAAAACCCTTCTTCAGAAAAAGGGTTTTCACCCCAGGGAGCCCCCTTCCCCCACAGTTTCGTGAGAGGGGTGTGAGCTCCAGCGGCGCGCTCGGGCTTTTTATAGGCGGGTGAAGGCCCCAGAAATTTTTCCGGGCCGGGTCTCTGAATTGGGTTCATCTCTGCAAAAATTTCAAACAGGGTATTCCCCTTTTTTCCTCCCAGAAATGCTTTTCCCATGTAGCGCCATGGGGCTGCAGCCTTTTATCAAAACAAAAAACCTTAAAAACCCCTTTTTTGGTTTACCCAAGTACCCCAAAATTCGGCTTCGGGCCCCAAACCCAAGTTTTTCCCGAAATTTTAAACGAAATTTTTACTTCGTTTTTGAAACAATTCCCCCTCTCTAACACAGCATTCCCAAAAAAACACTTACAAACCCCCGTAAAAATTTTTGGTGGGGGTTCCATCATGCTTTGGGGTGGGGTGGCCCCAATTTCCGGCACCCGGAAAATTTTTTAAAGTTGAGGGTCGCAAAGGATTTTAAATCAATAACAGCAGTTTCTTCAGGGAAAAGTACAAGAAAAACAGTTTTTAAATTTGAAGTTACGCCCGGGGGTGGATATTTTAAATAAGACCCAAAGATCCCCAAAAACCCGCTCCAAAACTACTCAGGGAAACATGCAGAGGAACAATTTCAAAGTTCTGGAATGGCCATCCCAGTCCCCAGACCTGAATATCATTGAACATCTGTGGGATACTTTGAAGCGGCTGTCCCATGCTCGGCGACTATCAAACTTAACTGAACTTGAATTGCTTTGTAGAGAAGGAATGGTCAAAATACCTTCATCCAGGATCCAGGAACTGATTAAAAGCTACAGGAAGCGACTAGAGGCTGTTATTTCTGCAAAAGGTGGATCTACTAAATATTAATGTCACTTTTCTGTTGGGGTGCCCATACTTTTGCACCCGTTACATTTTGATTTAATGCATATTGCACATTTTCTGTTAGTACAATAAACCTCATTTCAATCTGGAAATATTACTGTGTCCATCAGATATTAGATATATCAAATTGAAATGGCTGTTGCAAACACCCAAATATTTAGAACTAAAAATGATTAAGATTAATAGGGGTGCCCAAACTTTTTCATATGACTGTATATATACACACACATATATCACAATCACATAACAAGCTGTGTCTTTTTTAGGGACAGTCCCTATTTTTTTCCAAGATGTCCCTCTTTTTAACTTGATAAGACATAAACTTGCATTAATAAATTTACTATATTACCACCCAAAAAAAATCTTTGATTCCTAATTGTGTATTATGCTGCATTGTATATATTTTTCACATTATATGTTGCAATTGCGACCACAAATATGTCTATAATGAGATGGTTTTGCTCTCTCTCTATCTCTCTCTTTCTCAACATGTGGCCTGCAATGAGGTATAGTTTATGTAAACTCCACCCTCAAAATGGATGGTACTACATAGTTTGGGGGAGGTCTGACCACTATCAAAACTTCAACAATCAGGCATCAATGCAGGTCCACGTCAGTGCAGTATGTCTTGTGCTTTCGGAGTTTACACCTGTACCTTATAAAACAAGTTTTTTAACTTGTGACATGAATAAGTAGAGATGTTTTTAATTATCCTTACTTGCCATGGACCTGCATTGATGCCGGATTGCTGAAGCTTTGTTTGCAGTTTCTTGACCAGAGAGTTGACCGGTCCTTTCCGAGCACAGCACCCTAATATGATGCCTCACGTCTGAATACAACTAAGTGGGTGAGCTGACTTCTCTCATTACCAGGTCTGGCTGCTATGTCCTGCAATGTTGTCTTGGGCAAAAAATGTAGTAAGGGCTAAACAATAACTTTATATTTTATCATTAACTGTAGCTCAGAAAAAGGCTAAATTTAAAATGTACAAAACAATGTATATCCATATCCTATTATTTTTCATGTTAGGGACAATGCATGCACTCATATCAGACTGGGGTGCAGAGGCCCACCATAGAGTTGATTCTTGGATTTCACCATGGAATTGATTCTTGAGTTCCACCAGTGAGATTGATTCTTGGGGCCTATTAGTGGAGTAGGTTCTTAGGTTAATGTTAACACATTAACAGGGGGTGGCAAAGTGCATACAAGGGGTACCAACTATGTAATGCACTTCAATACAGTGAATCCCTACCTCTAATCCTGCCTATCAAAAAGCAGGACAAAACGTCCTGATAAGGACGATCCTGCCATGAACCTTACCCTAACACTAGGTCCCTATATACTACACATCATCAAAAATATCAAAATAACAAAATAGCCATACTGTGGCAAATAAAAGTTCAACCTAGGTACTGTGTGATATCATGTGTGTACATAAATCTATCCTAAGTTTGCAACAATAGTGTTAGAACAATAAGGAGAAGATGGTAATAACACACTCACTCACAGTACCACAAACGTCCCAACATGTTTCGGCACCCACCATGACCACATCAGGGGACAAGTTGGCAGGCTAGTATGGTGATCCAAGAATAACAAAACAGAGCATATGGCTCTCTAGTCTTGCTGTTGCAGCTATGGTGTGTCGGTAGGGATTTACTGTTTTGAAATGTATTACATGGTTGGTACCTCTTGTATGCATTTTCCCACCCCCTGTTAATGTGTTAGTGTGAGCATACTCCATCATTAAATATCATTATATTTGGTGATCACCTTTTTTGACACCGGTGATCTTATGCATTTTATGCATATCTTTGGATTGAGGCATATTTAATATAATTTTGAAAAATAATTTCTGTTCTTTTTAATATTACTTATTTATTAGCATATTACTTAAATATTAGCACTTTTCAAACATTAAATTTAAATTTTATTCTTTAGCTTGGATTCG
>JAODAL010067068.1:0-17469 GCA_025379985.1 Phyllomedusa bahiana
ATAGATTTTTTTTTTTATTGTGTCTTTTAATGCCCAGAACAGGGAGCTCTCAGTCTTGCCCTTGCTGTAGTTAGGGTCCTCAATTTAGAAAAACCCTTTCTTCAAGCTCAGCATGGCCTAATAGTGCACATTGAAAGGTTAGGGCTTAAGCAGGCAATGTCTTTAATCTATGGCATTTGATATTTTTATTAAATATTATAAGTGAACTATATTCTCACCCCTATTAATAATACACATAAAGGACATACCAGTGCATATTCTGATTCTGTGTTGCCATAAAGCTGACATGTACGACTAGTTAGTTTGGGGTACGCCACTCTGCATCTGGCTGCATGTCCACTGTCTTATTACTGTAACTGTCCCAACATGTTTGTCACTAAATAGGTATCAAATGTAACAAAATAGCACCAACTTTATTCATGCATTCCAATGAAAGGCTTCAAGCTTTGTAAAAATAAAAAATACATTAAGGTTTACTGGTGATTCTGGACTACGGAGCTTGTCTACATACTAGCTGCTTTCAGGGTACATGAGCACTGTATCTGTAGCACTTTTCATTGCTTTTTCCAAAACCTCAGTACAGATATGAACAGTGCGGGGAGCATGCTTCTTACCTATGCAGTATCTTTATTGGCATTCAACATTTTGCATAATTCATATATGTATCCAGAGTGTGAGCTCAACACTGCCAACATCACATGGGCATTAGAAACCTTGTTCTGCTGCTCAAACTATGAAGCAAATGTTGCATTTGTGGATATACGTAATATTTTAACATTGGTACGAGTGCATAGGAAAGAAATGATCCCATTACATGTAACGTTTTGCCAGCTATAGGGCCACTCTTTGTCTGGTGAGCCTTATGATTGCCAGCTATCATGTACCATCAAACATTAAGCACTCCTATAGCATGATTGCCATATAGATAGCTTTCATGTGTGCCTGCAGATTGTACAGCATCAGAGTGGGTATTCATATGGGCAATTGCCTCTTTGTTGTTTTCTATGTTTAAAGCAATGTATAGAACTGTGTTCTTGTATCCGCAATAAACTTTTCTCTCTGATGTGTTTTCCCGGCATTCTTTTTTCCCCACGTTGTATTGAAAAAATTTTTTTTTTTTTTAATAAAGTATTTGTAAAATTACAAAAGCCCCAGGATGGTTGGGTGCCTTTTTAAAGGACAAGTGACTGCATAGAAAGCCCCTGAAATCCTCTTACAGAAATCACTGTACATCTCTTTTAAGTAGCCAAAGCGTCTTAATGGTCAGGTATGACAGAAGTCATTAGTGCCATTATTAGACAGAAAGAGGCATCAGTACAAAATTATTATTATGGTTGTACTCCATCAAGCAGTTAATGGACGTTCATCTGAAAAGTTAAATTTCTTAAAAAATTGAAATTAGAAAAAATTAGCAAGTACTTTGAAACTTACAAATTTTTAAATTTTTCCAAAAGTCAGAATTTGAGATGTGAGAAACACACTTTACACACAAATTTAGGCCCCACGTCTGGGGGTTTTTCGGGGGGCTTTTATGTGAGGGTCTTCTTTTAATACTCAATAGGAAAAGTAGAAATAATCATGTGATGCCGGGACAGGGGGGTGGGTTCTGGAGTAGCCATGACACCCAAAAGGGGGAAGCCTTGTTTGACGGGTTTCAGACTAATAGAAAAGTTTTTAATCCCGTTTGAGAAACCCCCTTTGTTATTTAGTAAAAATTTTCTTAAACCCAATTTTTTACTTATTTGGGGGTTCCAATCTTTTTTACAAAAAATTTCCCAGTTGTAGTTTTTGGGAAATTTAGTTTCATTGAAGAAAAAACTTGAACTTCCAACTCGATGTGGACTATGGTTGCTACCCCAGCCATAGCCGGGGTCAAAAATTGGGCCCGGGCAGTTTTTGGGGCCCTTATGTAGGGATAAAGGGGAAAAAAGGGGTTTTTTTAAAGTGTATTTAATTTTAAGGGGTTTTTATTTCCCCCTAGGGGACTTAAATTTTATGCGTTTTTCTGGTAATTTTTTACCCCGTAAAAAGTCATTTTTCGTGTTCTTTTTTTATCCCGTGCATACAGCATTAGGTCCCTGTACCCAAAAGAAAAACCGAATACCCCGGGTTAATTTAGGCCATTATTACCAAGCTGTTAGGTGGTGCCTAGGGCAGTTGTTATGTAAAATCACGTATATACGACAAATAGGCTCTGGCCAGCTCAGACAGACTGCCGGTACAGTTTCTCCCACTAAACATATCCTTTTGCTCCAATATTGTTATCACTGACAAATGTTGTCATTACATTCACACATATAAGGGCATGCCCCCCACAGAAAGGGGTTTTCGGTCGGTTTTTAAACCCGGGGTTTAAATTTTTTCAGGCCGTTAAAAAAACCGGGCCCAAAAAAAGAGCACAATTTATGGAAAACCTTGCAGCAGTCCCCCCTCCCGGGGGTTTTTCCCCCAAAGGGTTTTTGGGCGGCGGCCCGGGGGAAAAACTTGAGCAAGCACCTTTTCGCCCGGAAAACCCCGGAAAGGAATGTGTGCTTCTAAATGGGAGGGGGGAAAGGGCTTTTTCTCGTCATGGGAAAGAAAACCCCGCCCCCCCACCCCCCGGGCCCGTGGGGGACGGGCGAAAAAACAGGAAAATCCTACGGGTTTTCCTTTCCCGTGTAAACCCGCGCCAAAGGTTTTTAAATTATTCCAGATATCCTCTTATTTTTGTTTTTTTTTTCAGTGAGTTACTTTCCATTTAAACTTTTAATATCTTGCATTTGATTTAGAAAGATATAAAGCTCCTGCAGCTTCCCAAAAAAGGTGCCCAGAAAACAGGGAAGCATTTTATTTGTACATTTTTTTTTACCATCCCACCCCCCTTTTTCCCCATAAGCTTCATTTTGCGTCCCACCATTTTTCACTATCCCCCTCTTGCCATAAAAACCAGCAGCATATACTGGGGCACCATTTTCCCACTATCCCTTTCCTCTTTATCCGTCAAAAAACCCCCAGCCTAAAAATAATTTGTACACCACTTTCACTATCCCTCCTCTATGCCATAAAAAGCACAAAATTTGTGAAACCTTTTTTTACGTTCCCCCCTCTATGCTGTAAGAAGCATCATATATTGTGCACCACTTTCACTATCCCTCCTCTATGCCATAAGAAGCGCTTTCATTACTGTGCCCCCATTTTTCACTTTTTCCCCCCCCTTGTTTAAGCCTCCAAATAAGATATAAAACCTGTGCCCAATTTCTTTCCCCCCTCTTCCAAAAAAAACAGGCCATCATATTTTTTGGGGGGTTGCCCAAAAATTTTTAAAAAATTCCCCCCAAAATCTGTTTGAAAAACATCTTATTTTTAAACCCCCTTTAAACTAATTTTCCGTTCTAGGTTTTTTGGGGATGACAGGTGGTGTTGCTTCTTCCTCTACATTCATCTCTAAGGGCTTGTCCCCACGGCCAGGGTTATTAGTCAGTTTTTCAGATGGTTTGCAGTTTTAGAAAAAAAGGGGCTGAAAAATGACAAGCAAAAACCCCCCCATAGACTTTAAAAGGAAAAACCATTCAGAAATCCCCAAAAACCGGGTTTTTCTGCCCGACGGTTTGTTTTTAAACCCCCGGCTAAAAAAAAATACTTAGAACAAGTTCATTCTTCTGCTCATTTTTCACACAGAACATGAACATGTGAACGTGAAAGGGGATGGCTTGAATCTGCAAACAGCGGACAAAAGGCAAAAAACCCCCCCCACCCCCTGCCAAAAAAAAGACAAAAATACCCGGGGCGGAAAAACCCCCAATAGAGCCCCAAATGGCCCTGGCCTTCTTTTTTTGGCAGAGGTTTCTTTTGGGTAAACCCAGGACCTTTCCCTCCCTGAAAATAAATTTAAAATTTTTTGTACCTATGCCCCTTATAAAACAAGACTCTGCTTAGTGTGTCTGCTCACATAAAGAGTCACAGGTATAGGAAGAAACCGGAGACGTGTCAAATCGATTCAAAATGCATTGGGGCAGATTTACTAACTGATAGAAAGTGTAAACTTAGACTCAGCTGTCTAAACCTACACCAGATTTTTCACACTATGATAAATGGGGCACACTTTTATACAGTCTAGTGTAAGGGCGACATGTATGAACGGGGAATTTTGCCACTTTTTGTCGGTGTTTGCGGCCAAAAAAATTGGGAGCCCTATTTTTAAATTATATGAAGTTTTTCTAAAAACCCAAATTTTTTTTGGGAGCAGCCCCAAAAACTGTTGAATGCAGAAAGTTTTTCATGGGCTTTTTGTCACGGGAAAACGACAATTGCACCAAGGTTTGGCATGAAACGTACGAATACGCCAAAATTTGGTGCATAACTGTCATACAAAGTCATACTAATTTTAAAGTGGTATGGCTAATACACATTTTACCATAGAACGGGACACATGTTTAAAGAACTGTGAGGGCACTTTCTACATACTGGGGGGCCTTCCCAACTCAACTTAAAAGTGAAATTTAAAAAATGGGTGTAATGCCCGGGTTTTTACATGTCGCCCCAGGGTTTTAAATGTCTTGGGGGTTTTGAAAATTAAAAAATTTGCCCTTATTTTTTTTTAACCTTATTAAAAAAATTTGGGGTTTTGACCCTGTATTTTTAAAAGGGCTCCCCCAATTTTCTGGAAACAAAAAACTGTGTGACCCGTTCTATTTGATTATGAACAGTCCACTTAAAACTTTTTGGGGCAAAAACGCCGCGCGACAATATTTAATTTGGGCCCAAAAATTAGGGCGTTTGGGGGGGTCGCACCAATTAAAAGAATTAGACAAAGGGTTTATGATTTTTGATGCCCAAATCTAGGAACAGAAAGTTTGGAAAAAGCCAGACCAGGGTAAAGGTGGTTTCCTGAGCCCAGGGTTGGGGAAATTTGGGTCTACACTGCCCTGTATGATGACCTTTCAGAAGAAAAAAAGCCAGCCAGGGTAAAGGTGGTGCCCCGAGCCAGACTTGGGGGTAATTTGGGTTTTTTACACTGCCCCGTATGTATGACCTGCAGAAAAAAACAGCCAGCCAGGGGAAAGGTTGGGGTGAGCCCGGCTTGTGGTATTTGGGTCTACACTGCCCTGTTTTGTAAGACCCGCAGAAAAACAGCCAGACCAGGGTAAAGGTGGTGCCCGAGCCAGCTTTGGGATTGGGTATCCGGTTTTTATGTTGACCTGGGGAAAAAAGGGCCCTAAAATTTTTTCCCGATTGTGTTTGGGCCCCCAAATGCCCTGTATGTATGACCTGCAGGGGAACAGGTTCATACATTCTGGTGCATTCTACACTGACTTAAAGTGATTTAGAACTGGTCTGTCAGCACCAACGTTCATACATGTTGCCCAAAGTGTTGGTGCTACCCGGTTTCCCTGAAAATAAGACATACCCATAAAATAAGCTGCAGCAGGATTTATCAGCATTTACGCAATATAAGCCATACCCTGAAAATAAGACGTAGGCGTAGCTATGTAGCGCACTAGCACGAAGCGGGAAGAAGATGGGCAGCCCTTCTCATCTGCCCCACCAGCTATCTCAGAGGTGTCCGGAGAGGTGCGGGCAGCCCCATCAACAAAGTCGGCACCCCTTGTCAGGTCCCGGTTGTTTTGTGCGTGCTGCAAGCTGAGGCTTAGAGGGAGACATAGAAACTGAAAGTAAAAAGCAGATTTTGTCACGTTTTGCGCAGAAACCGCGGTTGATTCTTGTTTTTTTGCCATCAGTTTGTACAATTGATTGTATGGGAAGATGCCGAAAAAACTAAAAGCGCCGGCGTATTATTATACAACTTGTTGCTAAATACACCGGCGCCACACAACGAGCAGAGAAAAGGCGACCTGTGGAGACTGAAGGTCTTTTTTCTATTGTCGTCTATGTGCTGCCTTAACGATCGTATTTTCGCCAGTTTTAAAAGCCTAAAACCGCCGAAAATACGATCATATTGCTCTGCCGTGGAGACATAGCCTTACTCTATCAATGACTGTGCCTTTCAGTGAGGACCACCACAATCTATGCCTTGTAGATGTAGCCTTACTAATAAATGTAGATTGTTGTACCTTGCTAAATAAGACATCCCCTGAAAGCCTTAGTGTGTCTTCTTGAGAAAAAGTAAATATAAGACCGTGTCTTATTTTCAGGCAAGCACAGTACTATAACCTCACATGCAGTGTTTTGCAGGGAACATTGGATTCAGTCTTAGTTTGAAAGATTTTCCTACCCACCCTTGATTGCTGGTTCAGATGTGAATAAAAGCAGGAGCTGCTGCCTCATTTGTTGGTTACATCAAAAGGTGTAGGCACGTTATATAACACATAAAGGTGAGCAGATTGCCAGGTATCTTGCAATAATCATAGTACTTTACAAGGAATCACCTTCTTTGTCTTGCTCTTTTTTTCTTTTTCTTTTTTTTTACAGACATAAGCAAGATCTATGTTTTGAAAAATTAAGTGACTGATCCCATCTCAGGGGCCATTGTGCTGTCTGTCAGCCTGATCCTCGCTCATAGCATGATATCATTAAAAGAATCCCTATTTACAGATGTTGCAAAATTAAACTTCACAATGATATCATGACTTTCCATGTTATCTGATCTTTGATCAAAACAAAAGCCATTGAATAGCATTGAAAAAGTTCAAGGGTTTTTCTCACCACAAGGATTGGCTAAAAACATTTAGGCAAAGGTACATAAAGGTTATCTTATCTCCTGGTTGTTATATACAAGCTTCCCTAGGTTACCAACCATCTCTCTTTGCTCTCATTGCTCCAGTTGCTCTGATCATGGTGACGTCACTGCGTGCTGTGTGTTATCTCCAGCACAGGAGCTTGTTTATCTGTGTTAGTGAACAACTTTAACCCTTTAGAGCTCTGAAGCACTCTGCCTTACTGTTTAAAACATTCTGTTACCAATGTCCCTCAGCTAGGAATAGCAGAGATGATATGCCACCCACAAACCTGAACAGGAAGTACAAGCCTGTAGCAGGCTCTGTGAAACAGCATGGTGAGAACACCCTTTTAACCTTATTTACGGTGCTGTGATATAATTATACGTTATCTGTCAAGTTTATCTTTGCTACCGTCAGGTACTCCCTAATCATCCCCTAACTTTACCCTGTCTAAGCAGAGCAACTGCCCCGAAAAGGGCGACGCCGCAATTATATCTTACCCCGAGTAAACCCTGGATAAACGGAGGGCATTCGACAGATGATAAATGGATGACAAACAGGCACAGACACAACAGACAACAAATAAACTAGTGTCAGGACGGCCAAGGTCAAACAGGAGAACTCGCAGTATCAGATCACAAGGCAGAAAATAACCGAAGCCGGGAAAAAACAAAAGAAATCACAGGCAGAGACAGGAAGGGATTAAAATATCCTGCCCTACGCAGGAATTTTCCCAGGTACTTAATCCCTGAGGCACCATACAGAGCCCTGGCTGAGACTACAACAGGCAGAATCTTAAAGGGACAGTGGTATGGTGCTGACAGCTACATCTGTATTAACATGGATGTAACAATAACCATAGCAGCCACAGCCACAACTCAGGTAAAATAAAATTGTTCCTTTTTGTAGGGAACAAGTAGTTGGTGGCTTTCTGCCCTCCAGCACTACTATGTGAGTTCCCTGACATATGGTGGTATTATTGATGTCTTTAAAGGGGTTTTCTCACTACAAAGATTAGCCTTCAACATAAAGGGACAGTTAAATTAAGACTTTTTCTAAATACATTGGGCAATAGATCTTACTTTAGTAATGAGATAGTGGCGTTTTTTATATTCTCTGAAGTGCACATAGGTTCCTATGGCTAACTGCATACCAGAAGAATGTCTGTTGTTTGATTAGCTGAAAGCAGAGAGCAGGGAGTAAAACAAACTAATTACATGTGCTGTGAGGACTGAAAAGCATGGCTTTATCTATAATCTTGTTAGAGATAACAATCTATTGTCAGAGTAAGAGCTCACTATAAGTTGAATATGTTAATCACTGCTGTAGAACCACCCACAGCTTGAGAAGACTTGAACTTGAGCAAGTATAAAACTGCTAAAACTCAGTGAAACAGCGTGGTGAGAAAACCTGTTTAATTATTGTTACTTATGCTGTTGTTTTAGTCTATTGTGATTGGGTGGTGGTTCCTATCTCATTTTCTATGGGGCCCTATGAATTTTAGTTACGTCTCTCTGAATAAATCACAATACTGCAGCTGAAGTGAATACAGTACATTGCCATATCATTATATATTTTCCAGTTCCCCTATTTATGCATTTTCATTTATCAACCAGATTTAGTAATGTTTGACTTGAGCAGTCACACCTCTGCCAGCATGAATCGGACGGGAATGATGGTACCTGCTGAACAACAGACAAACCCCTGTAGAGATCAGATGGGGCAGAAGTACATTGCAGGAGACAAGCTGGAACAACTTTAAAGAGAGAATTGTACCTAGCTTCTCCAGTTTTATTGCCAATGAGTCATGTTACATTGGAAAAGTTTAACTATGAAAACCCTTTAAATGATTTCAAAAGGGAAAATTGTTAATTTCCTTTTTTGGGTTCATTTAACCATTTTTTATCCCAAAGTTTAAACCCTGCAGAAGGTTTTGGGGAATTTTAAAATTTGGGGGGACACCCACCAAATTTAAGGTGGCGGGGCCCAAAGGTGATTTTGCTGTCAAGAGAAAAGTGTGCAACTTCTAATAAATGAGAAATCCTTAGGGCACCTTGAGTTCATGCAATAATCCCACCTCCCAGTATTAAATCCAGTCCTTGATTGTGGATAATATACCCAATTTGTTTTAAGGGAAATTTGCATTTGTCCCCAAAAAAATCGGCTTCCGGGGGTAGATATAAATTTAAAAACCCCTTCCCCAATGGACCATTTTTTTTCTGTTAGGGTTTTGTTTTTTCTTCCCTGTCGTCCAGTTTTTTGTCTACATTGCCTGATGAGGATTTGTTTGTTGCACAAGTTTTACCTTTTAGTGGTACTAATGTAGGAAACAAAAAAAATCTTTGTTCAGTGGAATTTGAAAAAAAATTAAAATTGCGGCATTTTATAGGTTTTTTTTTTGTTCATATATGTGTGGCATATATGACATGTTATCTTTATTCCACAGTTCGGGTGGGAATTTTTTAAATTCCCGTTTTAAATATAGTATTTTTCAGATTTGTTTTGGAGCGATTACTTTGGCCCAATCGACATGGGTTTGGGATGGTCGATGGGGGGCCCCATCATCGAAAAAGATATTTTTTGGGTCGTTTGGTTGATTATGATGATGACCTTTAAAAAGGTCTATGGGAGAGCAAAAAACCCACCTTTCATTTCTTCCCCCCAAAACGGGTGGAGAAGCGGGAAATTAACACCCCACAACAGTAAAATGGATACTTGCCAATCTTAGGCAAAACCTTAGGTTATAAAAGCCACAAAAAAAAAAATACCACCTTTTCCTACCCCTGTTTTGGCCCCCCCCCATGACCTTTAAACCCTTTGCATCCCCCAAAAATTTAAAAAAGTGCTGGGAAGGCCCAGTATGAAAAGGGAAACCATATTTTACTTGAATGGAAATTTGGGAAATCCCTGCCCTGGAATGCAGCATAAACCCCCAAACCTGCAGGGTCCCCCACAATTAAAATGTGCCTGAAAAAGGGTCTTTCAACCAATTTTAGTTAAATGGAATTGCTATACCTGTCCTGTCCCACAGTATGCCCAAAAAACCTGTCGGGATCCATTTTTTTAAAAAAGGGGCCGGGAAAAAAGGAGTCTTTCAGCCCCTTTTTTAGTTTAAATGGACATTGACCAAAACCTGTCCTGGGCCAAAGATGACCCCCAAACCTGCATGCCCCCCAGATTAAAAATTTCCCGGGAAAAAAAGGAAAAGCCCTTTAAACCCCCCATTTTAGTTTCACTGGACATTGACTTTACCTGCCCGGGGCCCCCACATTGGACCCAAAAAACCCTGCATGCCCCAGATTAAAAATGCCCAAAAAGGGGAGTTTTAAACCCACCTTTTTAGTTTCACGGGGGAAACTTTGACTATACCTTTTTCCGGGGCCCAAACACCAGGGCCCCCCAAACCTCCCATACCCCGAAAAAAAGGGGACGGAAAAAGGGTCTTTCAACCACCCATTTTAGGGGGAATTGGGGGAAAAATTGGGACCTAAAACCGGCCCGGGGCCCACAGCATGACCCCCAAACCCCTGTGGCCCCAGTTTTAAAAAGTCCCGGAAAAAAAGAGTTTTTCAAAAACATTTTGTTTCACTGGACTTTGGGACTAAAAACCTGTCCTGGACCGCAGTAGCCCTTTAAACCTGTCTGACCCCCAAAAATTTAAAAAAAGTGCCGGGGAAAAAAGGAGGGTCTTTAAAAACCTTTTTGGGGTTTTTCAACGGGGGGGGGGACGGGGGGTAAAAACTAAAAAAACCTGGTTTCCCTGGGGCCCACCAAGGGTTTTTAAAAACCCTTTTAAAAAACCCCCTGTTCTGTTTTTCACCAAAAATTAAAGGGGTTTTCCGGGAAAAAGGGGGTCTTTTTCAAAACCAAAACCAAAATTTTTGGGGGTTTCATGGACCATTGACCAAAATTTTTCCGGGTTTTCCTGGGGGCAACAAAAGCCTTTAAGCCCAAACCGCAAAAAAACCCCAAAAAAGGGAATTTAAAAGGTGCCCCCCAAAAAAGGGAAAATTTTCTTTAAACCCCTTTTTGTTTCCCCCTGGACATTGACTATCCCTTTTCCGGGGCCCAACAACATGACCCCCCAAACCTCCCATGCCCCCCAGTTTAAAAAAGGTTCCCGGGAAAAAAAGGGGGTCTTTAAAAAAACCATTTTGGGTTTCCCCCCCTGGAAAATTTGTTTTTAATACCTGCCCTGGGGACCGCAGTAGGGACCATTAAAAACCTGTCTAAAACCCCCAAAATTTAAAAAGTCCCGGGGGAAAAAGGAGTCTTTGAACCCCCTTTTTAGTTTCATGGACTTTGACTATACCTGTCCTGGGCCACACCCGGGGGGCCCCAAACTCCCTTAAACCCCAGTTTAAAAAAAAAAAATTTTTTTTGGCGGAAAAAAGGATTTCTTTTCTCCACCTTTTTATTTTCACTGGACATAAAAGGCCCTGTTTGGGTAGCGCTTGCCCCCCCGGGGATGATTGCGGAAAAAATTGAGCTTCACTTGGAAATACTGGGGGGTTTTAAACCTCCTTTTCCCACCCCGGGTTTGCCTTTTTTCTTGGCTTTCTTTTTTCATTTTACTCAACGTGCTGGAGGAAAATTGTCTCTTTTCTTTTTTCTCTGGGCCTTTGCTCCATTTTCCCCTTGTCTCGGGAAAAAACCCCTACATTGGTAAAAGTTTTTCCGGGACCCCTTGTAAAATTTCAGGGGAAATTTTTTTTTTTACCAGCTATTTTGTACATGCAAGTTTTTTTGTATTTTAAATTCTGAAAAACTTTTTAAAATGGGGAGGGAAATTTCCCACCAGTCTTTTTTTCTCTTTTTTAATTGTTTTAAAAGGGGTTTGTCCCCAATACGGATTGCTAGCTATTTTAAAGATTTGCAAAAAACCCAAGTCATTTTTGAAATTTATGTGTCCTTTAAACGTGTTACTTTTCCTTTTTCGGCCCAGCACCATCCCCCTTGACCCAAATTTTGAAAATTTTTGAGAAAACCCAAATGTCTGTTAAAAAACAAATTTTTTTAAAAATTAGGACCTGAAAGTTAGCTGCATGTCACAGCAAAATCCCCCAAAAATTTAAAAAACATGCCCCTTGGGAACCCACTTTGGAAAATTTGGGGAAGAAAAAAATGTTGTTGAAACAACATTTTTTTTATAAAAGGACCTGTGCTTTAGCTGAGGGTCACAGCAAAATCCCCCCAAAAATTCAAAGCACCCCCTTTTGAGCCCTTTGGACAATTGTGAAAACACATGTCTTTTTGAAAAAACTTTTTTTTTAAAATTTGGACCTGTAGTTTTTGCTGCTTTTAAAAGCAGCATGAAAAAAAAATTAAAAAAATTAAACTTCCCCGCCATGTTAAAATTGGAGGGAGAAATCCCACTTAGAACCCAAAATTTTTTTTCCCAAAAGGGGACCAGGGATTATTTTTTGTATCTAAACCAGAAAACATGCCCCCAAAAAAATTATAAATATGACTTCTCGCCATTTATTAAAAATTTGGAGGGAGGAAATCCCACTTAAAACCACATTTTTTTCCCAAAGCCCATGTTTTTTGTGAAATCTAAACAGCAACTGACCCCAAAAAATTATAAAATATGATTTCAGCCACTTTTTAAAAAAATTGAGAGGGAAAATTCCCCTTTAAAAGGGCCACTTTTTCTTTTCCAAAAGGACCATAATTATAGCGTTTTCCCACAGCAAAATGACCCCCCAAAACCATTAAACAATTTCGAAAAACTTTTAAAGTAAAGTGAATAAAAGGAATACGGTGTTGTCATGAAACTTTGTGTCTTTTTTTCCGTCTCCTCACAGGGAAAAACCCGCCAAAAAGGGGAATTTTTGGGAAAAAAAGGAAAAAAATTGCATTTTTAAATGTTATTTTAAAAAAAAAATTTTTTAAGGGGGGGTTTTTGTTTGAAAAGGGGAAAGTGAAGTAGACCGGCAATTTAAACGGTGACCTCGGCCCAATTGGGGGCCACAACATCATCAGAGATCCCTGGGCCGATTCATCTTGATGAAAGTCAAACGATCCACATTATCTGTGGAAAAAGGGGTGCGTTTGTCTGAATGGGCTCCCCCAAACTGTGCTGAAGGTTTTTGACTCAGATATGACGTGGCTGTGGGAGGGAAAAAAATCTCTTGGCTTTCGGGGCCCAGCTTGGGCCATTCGTCCTTTTTTGGGTACCAGAAGGGTTTTTGGGTTTTCCGGGGGGCACATCCAAAAACATTTGTTTTTGGACGAGAAGGTCGTTTCACCATGATCTTAAGCTGGTCTCTGGTGTTTGGTGGGTGCCCTGCATTTCATGGTTTGGGGAGGTTTGGGAAAAAAAAGTTTTCCAGAGGTCCCCATTTTGGCTTCTGCCACCTTGCCCGCTGCTGCCCCTCGGCTGCTTGGCACTCTATGCTGTCACGTTCGTGATGTTGTTCCCCCGTGACATTTTTGGGGGAAAGTTTAAGCAGACGCAACAGATTCTCCCGTTGATCAATCGCAAAGGGCTCCATTTCCTGCATTTTACTCTCTATTTGGGGTGGGGGGGAAAGGGAAAATGCTGAGTTTTTTTTGTTACCGGGGATTTCCCGGAGGGTGGGGCACCCCGGGGAAAAACCCTTTTTGGGTTGTTTTCTTTTTTTTGAAAGGCCCTTTTTGCCAGGTTTTATTTTGGGGAAAAAGGAGCATCCAAGCCCCTCATTTGGGGAGATGGAGCCTTGATTTCCCCAAGCCCCTGGGTCGAGGGGGACTAGCAAATTTACCCCTTTCCCCAAATTTTTCCTTTTCCGCCCCAAAAATTGCACCAAAACCTTTTTTCCCAAAGGGAGGGGCGTTGATAAACGTCGGTGTTTAGGAATACCTCCCCCTCCTCCTTGCTTCCTTTCCCGGGACAGCTTTTTAAACACAGCCCTGACTTGCCCTGGGGATGATCACCCCGAGAGCTGATTTCGCCACCTTGCATTGGCCCTGGACCCCGAACCATGGGGGATTGAGAAAGATGGAAAATTTTTGAAAATGTGGGCCTTGTGGGTTTGACGGAGAGAAAGGTCCCTGGGCCGGGGATCTTGTCCTTTTCCCCTCCCTCGCTGGGGGGGACCTGTTGTTTCAGAGTGTCAAAAAATCGTTCCAAAAAAACTAAGTCACCCAAAGCTCATTTCTGACAAGGGCCCTTTTTCCGCATTGACCATTTTTTGGTTTGGGTTTTCAAAACTGGAAGGTGGTGCAGGGCTCTTTTTACCTGCCCCCCAACCCCCGGTGGTTTAACCCCCCGAGGTCCGCCCCCGTGCTTGTCAGGCCCCCCCCCCCCCCCCTTTTGGTAAAATTTTTACTGCGTAAATGGATTTCGCTGTGCCAATCGCGGAGACCTTTTGGAGGGGGAAATTCCAGCATGTTGCCGTCAAAAATGGGGACGGTTGACGGGGAGGCCCAAGGTGACGCTGCAACGCAAACCAGGGGGGGCGAAGGGAAAAGGGGCGAATGGCGGGGAAATGGAACTTAGACTTAAGCCTTCCTCAGGGAGGCAGTCCCCAAACCCCGGGGAGCTCTTTTGAAAATTTTTTGACGACAAAGGTTTTATGGGGCATGTGCCCAGGAAAGGGGTTGCTCCAGCCTTTCCCATCTTAAAAGGGGGGGCCCGCAGAAATTTTACCCATTATCGGGAAACCCCCCTTCCCTGGGCCAAAAGGGTCTTTTCAACCAAACCAGCGCCCCGGTCTCGTTTTCGGAGAGCCATCCACAGCCCTGGCCTTTTTGTGTGGGGAAAGGGCTCCAAGGCGATTAATTTCAACCGGCCTGGTTTTCTGGAAACACGTGATGCCACCGAGGGGCCTTGGGGGAAAAAACCCTTGCACCCTCCCTTTTCGGGTTTTTGGAAAAGGGGGCGCCGGGGCCTGAGAGCCAACCCTACCCCCGGGAAAAACATCCACCCAGCTAACCCGTGAGCTGTCACAGAGGGTTTTAGCCGGGCCCTTGGGCCCTGCTTAAATAGTCCAAAGTGTCGGTGGTCCCGATTTGGGCCCTTTTTCCGGGGCCCCGATGAGACAAAGCGCTTGAAATTTTAGAAAGACCGGTTTGGGGGCCAGGGCCCGGGGGGCTTTTCTTTGGCAAAGAAATTTCCTGCTCGGATTTGGTTTTGGGGGGGAGGCAAGGGCCCGGCGTGGCGGAAAACCCTTCCCCGTTTTCCCCCCAAAAAACGGAAAAAGGAAAAAATTTCCCAAGGGCCCAAAAACTGGGCCCAAAGCCCACATTCAGGTTTTGGGTTTTGGGGTGGTTTTGGGGTTTAAAATGTTTTTTGTCCCAAAAATGGAAGACAGAAGGGGCAGCTTTGGGCTGGGCCCCTATACGGGGTGCAGGTCTTTAAAACTGGCGGGAGGAAGGGGGGGTTAGGGGGTTTTGGGGCTTGGTGGTGTGGTGGTACTCCGGGGGGACGGGGGAGGCTGAAGGGGAGGGCTGTCCCTGATCATGCTTGAGAGCATGGGAAACTGAGGAATTGGGTTGGGGGTGGCGGAGGGGGGCGGGACCCGGGGGGTTTGACGGGTTGGAGGTCCCCGGGGTCGGTTTGGGGGGGCCTTTTTTTTTTTCCAAGTGTTGCCCCATTTCAACTCATGCATTGCTGCATGTGACTAGGCTTTTTGGTGGTGGTTTCCACCTTAAGGTTCCCTTTCCTCTACTTATTTCGGTTTACGGCAAAGGGCGGCATATGACATGTGGGGTGAATTTTGAGGCTTGCTCAAAAAAGGCCCAGGGGTTTAGAGCTCCCGGACCTTTTTGACGGCGATAGCGAGGGGGCAGGGTTTGCGCTGACCGTGGCTGGCGGAATTAAAATCAGCGGGGCTTTTTTTTCCGGGCCCCCCTCTCCCCTTTTTTAGGCGGGACCCCTTTTGGGAAAAAACCCCCCTCGTCTTCCTCCTTTCCCGTGAGGGAAACGGGTGCAAAGCAAATTCTGCTGGGGAAAAAACCAGTTGGATCCCCAATGTCGTCATCATTTTCATCAACACAGGGGATTTGTCGTTCCTGACATTCTGATCCAGGAGCTGCAGGCTACAACCTGAGGGGACTGCAAAGCGTTGCCGGGCCGCCCGGGGGTTTTTTTCCGATTTTACCCGGGTTCCTTCTCCCCCTCTGATGGGTCAGTTTTAATGGGCGTCAGAGCAGAAAAAATCCTCCCCTTTGGCTCTTGATCTTTTAAAATGCCCTTTTGACCCCAAACCCCAAAATTTTTTCATCAAAGAGGTCTTCAAAAAAATGGATTACCACCAGGGGTGGGTAAAGAGGGGGTTGGGAAATTTTGGGGGCCTTTTTATGTTGGACCCAAGCTTTATGATGTGATGACGACATTTGTGGCCCGTGATGGGGAGGGACGAGGGGGGTAAGACTGCTGGGGCAGTTGCATTAAAACCCCTGTTCGTTAGAGATTACAGGGCCCTGACCAGCGTGACAGCCCTGACGGTTTTGCAACTGCGACCCGCTGCTGGTGTTTTTGCCAGCTGGAAGGAGCCCCCTTCTCTCGTACCTCTCCTCCATGTCTCCCCCCCCTTTTTTGCTCGCTTACACCTGAATTTCGCTCCATTTTCAAAAATATAAAATTTGAGAGGTAAGGAAGAGTTTGGAAAGTCTCTTATTAAAAAACGGCAAAAACACGTTTTAAATTTCCCCCAAATCAAAACAAAAAGCTATTCAAAATTTTTAAATGAAAAAATAGTCTATCAACAAAAATGGTGCGCCAAAGGAAAAAAAAAAACGTATCTGAATGTTTCGGAAATAAAGGTATTTTTTGGGCCCCTTTCAATTCACTGTGGTGATACAAAAAAATTGCTGTATTTTAATTTAATGCAGGGGCCTAATAACAAAATGTGGCGCCCAAATGAAAAAAACGTACTGAAATTTTTATTCGGATTTAAAAGGTATTTTTTTGGATATCAAATTTACCGTGGTGACTACAAAATTGCTGTATTCAAATTTAACTGCAAAAATAATCATCAAAAAAATGGCCTGCGCCCAAAATAAAAAAAACACGTATTGAAAAATATTCGGGTTAAAAAAAAAGGTTTTTTGGGGACCTTTCAATTCACCTGTGGTGACTACAAAAAGTGATTCCATTTAAGTGCAAGGTGCCTCAAAGAACAAAGTGTAGTGCGCAAAAATGAAAAAAAACCCTATCTTAATGTATTCGGGTAATAAAAAGGGATTTTTTTGGCACCTTTCAATTTCTTTTGGTACTACAAATTGCGGGATTCAAAATTTAACTGAAGGGGGTCTTCAACAAATTGGCTGGGCAAAAATGAAAAAAACAGTATCTGAAAAGTATTTGGGTAATAAAAGGTATTTTTGGCACCTTTAATTCACCCTTTTGATCAAAATTGCGTATTCCATTTAAGTGCAAGGGGCCTCAATGAACAAAACTGTAGGCCAAAAGTGAAAAAAAAACGTATCTGAAAAATTTTTGGATAATAAAAGGTATTTTTGGCCCCTTTTATTTACCCGTGTTTAAAAAATTTTTTGATTCCATTTAAATGCAAAGGGGCCTCAAAGAACAAAGTGTATCGCAAAAGTGAAAAAAAACGTATTGAATGTATTCGGGGAAAAAAAAGGTTTTTTTTGCACCTATCAACCCGTGTGGCTACAAAATTGGGATTCTAATTTAACTGAAGGTGGCTATATCAACAAAGCTGGAATGGGCAAAATTGAAAAAAAACACCTATCTGAAATGTATACTGATAATAAAAGTGGAGTTTTGCACCTAACAAAGAGACCCGCAGTTTCTGAAAAGATGTGTATCCTAAAATAAGTTAGGCTCCCAAATCCAGGAAAAATTTTAATAGAAAATGTT
>JAODAL010067069.1:0-17469 GCA_025379985.1 Phyllomedusa bahiana
CCCCCTTTTAATATTTTATTCTTGTTCTCAATTTCCCCTGTTAATATATTTATTCCTTTTCATCAATTTTCCCCCTGTTCATCATTCCGCTGCCCGTGTCCCCAACCCTTTTCTGCTACATTACCCAATCTCAACCCCTGCCCTGACCTTTCCTGACCTTTACTAGATTTTCGTCTTACGATTCTTTTACCTCCGCGCCTGGCTCCCACCTCAAGCTAGTCGTGCCAGCATGCGCCTAGAACTCCCCCCGGAAAATTTCCCATCCTCCTTGCGGGGGCTCGGGTGAAAACCGGGACCTATTTTGGACCCCTTTCCCGGGCTGGCCGAAAACCCCCTTTGCGGTGGTCCAAAATCACTACCCTTTTTTAAAAGGGCTGAATGAATGCCAATTTTCCGGGCCACTTCGGTCAGCCATGACTTCAGTCGCTTTCCTGTTTAGTTTTTGGTCATTTGCCCCCGAAGTTCCAGGGAATTTTAGAGTGAAGCTTTCTAAAGCGGGGGCAGTCATGTGCGTGTCATACAAAACACAGCATTGTATGAAACCAAACCAACCCCTCGCATATTTAAAACATACACAACTTCTACAGCACACTCCCAGGCTCGTACCGGGAAACAGCTGTTTTTTAACTATCTCCCAAAGTAATTCACCGGAGAAATTTGTCGGAAAAATTTCGGAGAAGCGCAACCAAATTTTGAAAAATTTCGCCCATCCAACTACGGGGAATCAACGGAAAAATTTTGTCTTGGCTTTAAAAAAACACCGTTTCTTTACTGACACAAAGCAAAACACCTAAAAAACCTCGGAAAAAAATTTATCTACAGGAATCCCAAAAAATTTCGCTTTGGCTTTGAAAAACACCATTTTTTTTTACTGACTACAATGCACAAACATGTTTAAAACAAACCCCTTTGGGGATATAAATGCCAAAAAAAAACACAAAAAAAGCGGGAGTGGCTTTTAAAAAAACCCGTGTTTTTTACTGACTATAAAATCTAAACACCTTAATTAACCCTTTCAGAAAAAAAATTATGCTACGGGAAAATAAAAGGGAAAAATTTGCCCCCTTTGGCGTTAAAAAAACTGTTTTTTTTACTGAATACAAAAGCAAAACGGCTTAAAAACCCCTTGGGATATTCAAAATTGGACCCACACTGACTTAAATTTCCAATACCCCACAAAATCAAAATTAAACAAAGAAACACCCCCCTGAAAAAGCTGTGCCCCCCCCCCCCCCCCCAAAAAAAAAAAATCGCTTTAAAAATGAAATTTCCCTTTTTGTAGATCTCGGCTGCTGTACACACAAAGCAAACAGAGGAGTTGAGCACCCACGGGGGTCCGACTTATATAGTGCGGGGACTTTTACAAACCCCCGTCTCTGATTGGCTTTATCTCTGCACATTCATTGAGATGTTCCTTTCTTCCTCCCAAATTCTTTGCCCCATGTAACGCCATGTCTTCGGCCATTTTATCAATTAAAAACCATTTGTTCCCCAATTTCCCAAAATCGACTTCGTTAAACTGAAGTTTTTTCCTAAATTCTAAACAAATCCACTTCGTTAATAAATAATAATAAAATCATTTTTATATAGCTACAACAATTCCGCACACTTTGCAATTTTGGGGGGTAAACGTACAACATTAACATTAAAAGACTTACAGAGAGACACAAGGTTGGGGGGCCCTGCTTGCAAAAACTTACAATCTATAGGGTGTACGGGAGAGAAAGGCAAAAAGTGCTAGATTTTTCAAAGGGCCAGCCATGGGACAAATATGGGGGTTTTTTACATAGAATTTTAGAACCCGCACCCCTATAACATCTAAACATTTAAATGCGTTAAAAAGAGAGATGCCTAGGGAGGTGGGGGAGGGGGGGGTTTCATTTGGGGTTCTGGGTGGCCAAAGAAAGATTCTTAGGGCCCTTTTAAAAAATAAAGGGGGTTTAAAGGTGATGAGTAGAAAAGTTGGGAAAAGTTGGAGGTGAAGGTTTGGGAAGGGATGGGATTTTATGTTGATGGTTGTTATAGGAGGGGGGGGTAGGGGTAAAGAATTTGGGGGGAAAGTAGGGGGGAAAATTTTGGAAGTTTTGATGAGAGGATATTTAGTTGTTTTGGGATATAAATTTTTATTAAAGGGGAGGGGTTTTAAAAAGGGGGGGGGAAATTGTTTTATTTAGGAAAATGGAGGGGGAAGTTTGAAGGGGGATGTAAAAAACATTCAAGAGAAATGTAAAAAATGAATTTTTTGGTTGTTTGTGGGGGGGATTTTAAGTTCTTGGGTTGGGGGGGGAAAAGGTTGGTGGGGGGAAAAAATTTAGTTAAAAAATTGTGGGTTATTGGGGAAATAAAGAAAGGGGGTTTTTTGAGTGGTGGGTGAAAATTAGTTTTTGGGGTTTTTTGTAAAAAATGAGTAAAAAGGGAAAGGGGTTTGGGTTTTTTAGGATGGGGGGAAATTTGGGGGAAGGTTTTGGGGGTTGGGGGAAAAGGGAGGTTTTAAAGGGGGGAAGATGGAAAAAAGGCCAAAAACGGCCCTGGAAACCCCGACAGCAAGAGGAAAGGGGGAGGAAAAATTAAATGAACACGAGGAGCGGTTAAAAGGTAAGAGAAACCAAGAGGAGCGGTGGGCAGGCCCAAGGTGCTGAGCATGCTGAGGGAAAAAAATTGGGGGGACAAAATTGCAACCCGCAAATCCAGAAAGCAACATGGGAAATTACCCTCATTTTGTGTTGGGATCATTTGGAAATTTTGTTAAACATTCCTGGGGGTAGGGGGCGGGAAAAGAGAGAGGGGCAAGAAAGAGTTAACGGGAAGATAGGGGTTAGGCGAAGTAACCAAGCTCCAAATTGGAGATAAGGCAGGTTAAGACGGGCGGTAGTTACACCGAAAGGTCCGGAGGTTTTTTAGTAAGGGGGTTAAAACGCTTTTAAGGAAGAAAAAAATCCCATAGAAGAGGGTTTTTAGATTGATTTGTAGAGATATATTGAGAAAAGGGACAAGGGGAGGGAAAAGGGGCCCAAGCAGGGGGGGGGCGCCAACAAGAAGCCTGGCACTTCTTCTGTCTCGGTCAAAAGAGATAGCTGGGGAAGGCGGGGAGGGACCAATGGGTCTTGGGGGTTAATAAAGTTTTGCTGGATTTTTGTCAATTTTTCTTTGAATGATGGGGCCCGGGGCTTTACTGGGGTCAAAGACCGGGGCCTGAGCTTTAGGCCTAAGAAGGGGGGATAGTTCAAACAGGCTTTTGGGGGTTTTTGTAAGGGTTTCGATAGGAGGTGAAATATTTTTTTTTGGGCTGTGAAGGAGTTTATAATCCTGAGCATAAATTTTAAAAGGGGGAAATCTGCAAGCTTCGACTTCCTCCAAACGCTCCGCCATCGAACATCGCTTTAGATGGGGACTGAGGGTGTGCCATGGCTTTGGGGTCGACCTGGTGGTCGGGTTTGAGCGGGCCAATTTTCCAGGGGGTTTTAAAGAGTTTCATTATATTTTTGGGCCCAGTCAGGGGAGGGGGAAGGGGGAAGGGGGGATGAGACTGTAGGCCGTGAAAATTTCCCGATGTTTATGGAGTGGAATATTTCAATGGGGGACAGCAGGTGTGTCCAAGATGGGGGAGAATCAGTAATAGTGAAAAGGAATAAGATTGTATCAAAGAGTGAAAGGGAAAAATTTTTAAAGTTTGAGATTTAAACGGTTACAGAAAAACCCGATCCAGAGATTTTCCCCTCCCGTGGGTGGGGGAGTTAAACTGCGAGGCCAAGAAAAAGAGGTTTAGTGAAAGGGGTCTGAGAGCAGAGGGAACGTGGGGTCATCAATAGGGGGTTAAAGTCACCCATATGAGTGAGTATTTTATAAAGAAGGAGGGACCACACAAAAAATCCAGAAACTGGGGGGTGACCGGAGGCTGTACACAAACCCCGAGTCTGAGGGGAAAAAGGGGAAAGATCTGAGGGTGTGGACCTCAAAGGAGGGGAAATGATGAGGGGGCAGAGGAAGGACCGGTAAGGCAGTGTGGAGAGAGAAGTATTCAACCCCACCCCCTTTTCTAGGCTGAGGTGTGGGGGAAGTTTAGGCCCCCAAGGGGAGACGGCAAGGGGGAAGCGGGGTCAAATCGGACCATGTTTCTGTGAGGACCACATTTTTGGGGGTTGAGAGAAACAGGGCAGACACGTGAGTTTGTTGCAGACATCGGCGTTCCCCAGAGCACATTTCAAAGGGGCTGGAAAAGATGTACAAAAGAATACAATTTTGGGTTTGCAGGGTTTCTTGGAGGGGGAAGGTGGGATAACATAATGGGGGGGGCCGGGGTTAGAAAATCCCAGCAAAAACGGAAAAAAAAAAAACCAGCGAGGTTTTATAAAATACAGCTTTGTGCAGCATAGGGCAGTGGTTTTTGGAATTTGAAAAGGGAAAGGAGTGTGGAAGAATACTGGGGGGGGAAAAACGAGGGGCCCGATGGGATAAGATTCTCAGGGGCAATAACGGGTGAATCCATTAGAATCAATTTGCCCCCCTAAATAATAATTGGGTAGTTAGAAATGGGCCAACCAAGTTAATTTTAAAAAATTGAAAAAGCCCAAGGCCCAATGCTTACACCCCAAATTCCCTTTAAAGAGCTCAGCCAGTTATTGGTGGTCCCTTTATAAAATAAATTTTTTTCGATTCCGGTGACTGTATAGTGCCGGGGCAAGAAAGTTTTTCCCACCAAAAGGCTTTTTATTTTCCCCGGGAATTAAGACCCTTGACCTTAACATATGTTTTGGGAAAAAATTTTTAGGGGCATAAAGGGACTATATCAGGGGTATTAAAGAATACAATATTATAATGATTGCCACATGGATTTTTCAAGGACAGAAGTTGTCAGACCAAACTATCGGATAGCAAGCGGCTGTGATATAAGGCCAAATAACAGGCTGGCCGATATCGCATCTTTTCACCTGAAATCAGCCGCGCCCCGTTCACTAAATTTTTTTAAAAATTCTGCACCCATTATAAGGGAAATTTATAAAAGGGAACATAGTGTTAATTTTGTACCGTTTTAGCCAAAAAGTAGTAAAAGGAAAAATCGGGCGATACCTTTTTTCAGGCTAACTGAGTATATTTTGGGGGATTTTCGGGGAGTACTACTTCCTTCTTCAGACAAAATACCCAGGTTGGTGTTCCCGGAAAAAAAAGGGAAAGGGGGACTGGAATTTTTCTTTGATTAATTGTCCCTATGTAGTACGAGGAATTCCTGGCAATCTTTCGTAGGATCTCCATTTGGGGTTGTAGGGTTTCAACTAGGGGCACTCGCTTCCTTCTGGGGCTCTTTGTATGTACAATATCCTGTTGATGGCGGGGCCCCTTCTGATTTGATTGTCCCACTTTTGGCCGTAATACAACAAAATTTTTTTTTTCTTCCCTTAAAGATTAGTAAGGGCTTTTGGGTTTAGGGACAAACTGACATTTTTTGGTACCCCAAATTGGAATTTAAATACTTTTTTGATCTCCCCTTATTCCATGCATTTTTTAAAATTTCACAGGGAAAAAAATTTCAATTCGCCATTTTTTTAATTACTTTTTTTACAGCGTTCCCATAGGGTAACGTAACAACAATTTATAGGATAGGCTTACACATCGTCTTTTTTCTGAAATTTTTTTTTCACCTTTTCATTTATAAATTTTTTTTTTACTTGTTCCCCAAAGGAATATAAAACACGATTTTAAACATCCTGAAGACCCACTCCCGGCAGAGCCGACAATTTCGTTGCAAGGGTTTTCCATGGAGGACGAGGGAGCTTTCTCCCCTTCATACTCTTTAGCTGCTGTGATCACTTTTCACTGTCAATCACCACCGGCTCCCGCAGTGATCTCCATGACGTTCATGAATGTCATGGTGCATTAACCCCTTAAGGACCAGGCGTTTTTTTTTTTTTTGTAACGTTCGTTTTTTCCCTCCTGCCTTCGAAAGCCATAACTTTTTTTTTTTTCCACCTAAATAACACATGAGGGGTTTAATTTGCGGACAAGATGTACTTTCAAATTTGTGTTATTCACAACAAATAGAATATACTGGGAAACCGCAAAAAAAATCCAAGTGGGACAAATTGTGAAAAAAAAAATGTATTTTCGCCATGTTTTGCGGGGTTTTTTCCTTTGCGGCATTCAATCTTCGGAAAAATATAAAATTTTATCTGTATTCTACGGGTTTTGTTACCATCCGGCAATACCAAACAAAGTAGGGTTTCCGTTATGTTTTGGTACCCATAAAAAATATTTCCCAAAAATTTTCTATTTTTGAAATTTTCGCCACGGCGCCATTTTGTGCGACCAATAACTTTTTTTGTACTAACACCTACGGACTCATGAGGAGGCATTTTTTGCGGGCTGAAGTGTACTTTTTATCGCTAGCAGTTTGGAATGCATGCGACTTTTTGATCATTTTTATTCCATTTTTTTGAGTGACGTAAAATGACCAAAAAATGCAGTTTTGGCGTTTGGAATTTTTTTCTTCTACGGTGTTCAGCGTACGGGATAAATGATGTTTATATTTTTATAGATCGGACTTTTTTCGGACGGCGATACCAAATATGTGTAACTTTTTTTTATTATAATGATTTTATTTGTAAAATGGGGAAAGGGGGTGATTTGAACTTTTAATACTTTTTTTTTGTACTTTAAAACTATTTTTTTTTTTTTACTGTAACATTGAGGCCACCTATGGCACTTGACCACTAGGTGGCGCTATTGTTAATACAACCTAATGCACTGCATAGGCAATGCAGTAGGGTGTACAAAGATGGCGGTGTCCCCACTTCCTGTCTGCGGACGGAAGTGGGGCAAACCGGCCAGGTAGTGACGGAGCCTTCACAAGGCTCCCCACCACCATGCCCGGTCGTCGTATCGCGGCAGCATAGATGCTCGCGGTGCCAATGACCGTAAGTGATCGGTGCGCGGCACCAATTGGCGTTAATTCAGACCAGCGCCATCTTGCCCGCGGTGCCTGATGGTAAAACAGCGCCAGCGGGCGGAGCCACCCGCCGGCGCTGTTACTGCTGGGAGTTAGCGGCGATTTGCGTACTCATACGCCCAAGGTCGTTAAGGGGTTAATAGACACCCCACCATGATGTACAGGAACTTCATGGTGCCTTAAAGGGTTAATGTATTTATTAATTATATAGGTGAGGGTATTGATAGCACTGTTTTTGCAGATGACACCAAGCTATGCAGTGTAGTGCAATCTATGGAAGATGTTCATAAATTGCAAGCAGACCTAGACACAGACCTAGAGTGTTTGGGCATCCACTTGGCAAATGAGGTTCAATGTGGATAAATGTAAAGTTCTGCATCTGGGTACTAAAAATCTGCAGGCATCATATGTCATAGGGGAAGAAAAAACTGGGAGAAACACTTGTTGAGAAGGATCTAGGTGTATTAGTAAATCATAGACTACAGAACAGCATGCAATGTCATTCAGCTGCCTCTGAGACCAGCAGAATATTGGCGGGTATTAAAAGAGGCATGGAATCGCGGGACAGGGATGTAATATTACCACTGTATAAAGCATTGGTGCAGCCTCACTTGGAATGTACTGTTCAGTTCTAGGTTCCAGTTAATAGAAAAGATATAATGGAACTAGAGAAAGTACAAAGATGAGAAACCAAACAAAACCCCTTTTACCGCCGAGTTTTTTTTTGGGCCTCCCCCGACAGAGCCCCTTTTTTAAATTTTGCATTGTCATTTTAAAATGTGAAATTTAACTTTTTGACTTTTTAAAACCTACCCAGGGTTTTCAGGATTTTTTTTTCCCCGGACCCCTTGTTTTTTAAAGATAGTAAAAAATTTTTGGTCCAAAAAATGTTTTGTTTGTTTGTAAAAAATACAAAGAAATCGTAAAAAATTTTTAAAAAATTTTCCCAAAATTTCAAAACTTAAAAAAATTTCTACTGTAAACTTTTTAGAAATTTCCACTCAAAAAAAGTTTTATAACTACACAACCAAAATTTTCCTGCTGTAAGTTTGGCATCATTTTTTAAGGTCTTTTTTTTTTTTTTACGACATTAGGGGTTTAAAAATTTAGTAGAAATTTTTTTTAAATTTTCAAAAAATTTTTCCCAATATACATTTTTAGGACCTGTCTAGTTCTAACGGACTTGGGATTGACCTGTTTTGTTTAGATCCCCCCAAAAATGCCCTCATCAAAAGAAACAACACCCCTTAAAGTATTCAAAAAGCATTTAGGAAGTTTTTTCCCCCCTTTTTGGGTGTTTCAAAAGGAATTTAAAGCAAAGGGGAAGGGAAATTTAAAAAATTTTCACTTTTTTGCAATTTTAAATTTTTTAAATACATTTTTTCACAAGAATAGGGTAAATGGGGATCGGGGAAATGCAATTTAATTTGGGATTTCCCAGATTTTTTGGCGTTTTCAGAGAAATCCCATACGGGGCCCTATGCACTATTTGGCTAAACCCAAAAGCCCCAAATAGGAGGAGAAACCTACTCACTTTTGGGGTTTCTCTTTTTTCATTACGATTTTTTTTGGGCGCCATTTTTTTTTTTGGGACACCCTGGGGGTGCTAAAACTTAATAAACCCCTAAAAAAGACCCCTTTTTGGAAACTACACCCCTTTAAGGAATAAAAACAGGGGGGGAAAGGTGAAAAAATCCCCCCACAGGTTTTTTCACAAAATTTTTGGGCGTTAGGCTGTGAAAATGAAAAATTTTTTTTTTCCAAAAATCTGAAATTTTTAAAGCTAAAAATTTTTAAATTTTTAAAATTTCACCGGAAAAAAGGACCCAAAACTTTGTTCGCAATTTCTTCCAATTCGGCAATACCCAACTGTGGGTGAAAAACTGCTGTTGGGCGCATGGCAGGGCGTAAAAGGGGAGGGATTTTTTACTTGGTTTTTGGGAACGCAGATTTTGTGGGGCCATGTCGCTTTTTCCCAAGACCCCAAAGTCCCCAAAACAGGTGAAACCCCTTCCAAAAACCGCCCCTTTTTGGGTTCACACCCCTCATAGATCTTTATCTAAGGGGGGTATTGTGCAATTTTTGGGGGCACAAGGTTTTTCCAAATTTTTTTTTTTTTTTTCATTACCCATGAAAATGGGGGAAAACGCAATTTTCCCCCTTTTTTTTTTTTGGGATTCAATTTTAAACGTTTGGGGCCCTGCAGTAAAAATTTGGGTATCTTTTCTATGGGGGTTTGGAAAATTTCAATGATATAGATTTTTTTATATATTTTTTATTTTTAATTTTTCTTTTTTAAAACAATAGAAAAAGGGGCTATAAAAAAAATTCCGTTTTTTTTGTTGTCCCCGTTCTATAGCCCCTAAAATTTTTAGTTTTTTTGTATACCCGGGGCTGATTTTGGGTTTTTTTTTTGCGGAATGAGTTGAAGTTTTTAAATTTGTACCATTATGGGGGGGATTGCCCTTTGATCACTTTTTTTTAAGGTTTTTGTGAGGGGATTTTTAACAAAATTCAACATTCCTAATAGGTTTTTTTTTTTTTTATTTTTTTACAGCGGTCACCTTTCAGTAAAAGCTGGGCAGCTGTAATTTCTCAACCCGGTCGATAAATTACAGCGATACCCCTTTGTATTTTTTTTTTTTTGTTTACTTTTTACACAATAAAAAACTTTTTTTTTCAAAAAAAAAAAAACACGTTTTTTTCATCGCCAAAATCTGAAGCCTAACTTTTTTATTTTTTTTGTACAGAGCTGTGTAGGGGCCTTTTTTTTTGCGGGGTTTAGTTTAAAATTTTTAATTGGGATCATTTTGGGGGGGCAAGACTTTTTGGGTCCCGTTTTAAAACCGTTTTTTTTGGAAAAAGGGGGAAGAAAATACTGCAAAAACCCATAGAGTTTTTTATTTTTATTTTTAAAAAACGCTCACCCCTGATATCCATGACCAATTAAATTTTCCTCTGCAGGGAAAAACAAAAAACACAATTCTGTTTACTGTTTTTTTTTTTTTGTTTTTTAAAGGGGGGTTCACCGTACTTTAAACAAAATGAAAGATTTATGGTGGGGCGTTACGCACGAAGCGATATCAAATATTTTTTCTTTATTTTATTTTTTATTTTTTTTTGGGGGATTGTATTTGTAAAAGGGGGAAAAGGGGAGTGTAAAATGTTTTAATATTATTTTTTTTTGTTCGTTTTTTAAATTTTTTTTTTTACTTTTTCACATTTTTTTTACATCCCCCCCCGTGAGGGGTTTGTAAAAAGAAATCCCCACTGGGAAAAGCAATTTGTTTGATTGCTGTTTGAAAGAGGGGACTTGCACAGCGTTTCTGCTGTGCACAGGCCTTTTGGGAACTATGACAAACCCTGCCCCCCAAAGCAATTTTGGGGGATTTGGGGACTCACCAGACTTTCCCCGGGTGCTTTTAGAAAAGGGACCGGGGGGCCGGGGGGGGAAGGGGGAGGGGGCAAACTGTGCCGCTTGCCTCGCCGATTTTTAGGGAGGGGGACTCACTCCTCCAGGGCCCGCGCCTTTATTATTGCGGCCAATGACAGGGTGCGTAATGATGCGTTTTTTCACTCCGGCCGGGGGGATGAGCATGAAGCCAGCGGTAATTTACCGCTGGTTCCATGTCGGGGATCGCGCGCGGCTCGCCCGCAAGTCCGCGCGATCGCTAGGGCGTTATGCATACATCCATTTGCGGGAAGTCACTTCCCGCTAGGGCGTATGCATACGCCCAATGTCGGGAAGCAGTTAAAAGGGGAATAGAGAATCTTATTAATTTATTTATTTACGTGATTAATTTATATAAGTATATAAATGGTGCCTACAAAAAGTATGGGGAAAAACTATTTCATGTTAAACTCCGTCAAAAGACAATAGAACGTTCCCTTTGTGTGGAGTAAAAAGGATTCGATCCCCGCAAGAGAAAAGCCTTAATCACCATGAGAACTGTGAATCTGTGACATAGCTGCCCCAGAAGCTAGTCACAGCAGGAACAGTTGATTATGTAGCAATATAAAAACATCTGGATCCAGTCTGATGGCAATTTTGAGATCAAGAATGAAATATTCATTTAGGACAGATTGGTGCTTGCCTTATCGGTTTCAAAGTCTGCATCAGTAGGGGAAACAAAGTTTAAAAATTCTTTAGCTCCCTTCCTTCATCCATATCATTTTTCACCCTTGACTAGATATGATGGACATATGTTGTTTTCCGACAATACTAACTAAATAACTACGTAAATCCAGTCATTTCAAAAGGCATGATTAAAATGTTCAAAAATAAAAGGCTGTGAAGGGGTTTTCTCACTACAATAATTAGTTTTCAATATGTCGGGAATGGTAAATGAAGACTTTCTAAACACATTGCTCTTTTGATATTGCCCTGTTCAGAACCTAAGATAGATTTTATCTGCTCTGAGTGTACAGAAGTGTCTCCAGGTAACCTGTAATATCTCCCTTCCTGTTTAGACAGAGAACAGAGAGTTACCATGGCAGGACGGAGCAAACTCTATCTCTAACAAGATTAGCTTGTTTACCTTGATAAGTACTTATTTTCACTCTTTAGCTTTGTTTACTCCAGATTAAGTATTCTGTAGTTATTTCAATGTAATTCTCAGCTAACTAAAGAGGAGCTATATATTCCAATCAATGCTATAGAACAACCTGCAGCCTGACCAAGCAGTGTGATTCTGAAGCGGTCTGTGACCGTGGAACAGCATGGCGAGAAAACCCCTTTAAGTCAGTGGCACCACATGAATTAACCAAAGGCACCTATTTTAACAAGCAGGAGAGTAGTTGGAAACTGTTTTAACAATCTTAGGTGAACAATGGCCACCAAATAAAGAACTTAAAATTTGTTGCAAGCATTATTTAATTGACCGGATTATATTAGTATTGATGCAATACCTGCTAGGTCTCACAAAAACATGGCTCCAGTAATTTGACACTGCTTCCCCTGCTGCCCTCACCTATGATGGCCTACACTTCACTCACACCCCAGAACTGATAACAGGAAGGGTGGAGGAGACAGCATTCTTCTTTAACCACATACCAAGTCATTTCTCTCTCATTGACCCCTTGTTTGAGGTCCACACCCTTAGATTCTTTCGGCCATTTTCTATAACAGCGGCTGGGGTGTCCGCACACCCCCTCCCCCCCCCCCCCCTCTCTCGCACACCCCGCCAGTTTCTTGATCATTTCGTTGCATGGGTCCCTCACTTCCTCTCTACTGAAATACCCACTCTTATCATGGGTGATTTCAACATCCCCATTGATGACCCCATATCTCAGATTCTCCCACGCACAAGGATGGGAACTCGCTTGATCTGGTCTTCTGTTATCTCTGGTCAATTTCTAACTTTACTAATTCTCCTTATGTGCTCTCTGATCATAACCTTATCGCCTTCACTATCACTAATTCTCAGCCTCCTCTAGACACACCTGTCTGTCACACATTCAGAAATCTCCTCTCCATAAACACTCAGGAACTCATAGACACCATACAGTCACAACTATTTCCAATCTCCTCCATCTCTTGTCCTGACCAGGCTGTTAAACACTGTAATGAAACTCTCTCAACCACTCTAAAAATATTGGCACCACTTAAATCCCGCACCATCAGAAGTAGATAGGACAGCCTTGGCACACGCCTCAGACTCGCTTTCTGCAGTGATGTTCCAGGTGTGCTGAATGTCTGTGGAGAAAGTCAAAGCCATCTGCAGACTTTCTGTACTATAAATCCTCAGGACTTACCACACTAACCTTCACTGCGCAAAACAAGAATGTCTGCTCTCAGGACTTGACCCGACAACAGAAGAAGAGGTACCCAGACTTCTATTGTCTGCTCACCCCACCATCTGCTCTAGTGACCCCATTCCCTCCCACCTCATCCAGATAATTTCTCCATTTGTTATTTCTCACCTAACTGCAATGTGTAACCTCTCTCTCTCTCTCCACTGGGATCCTCCCACCCTCCTTTAAACAAGCTGTTATAACTAAAAAAAGCCCACTATGGACCTGTCCTGCACTGCTAAGTACTTACCAGTCTCTAACCTGCCCTTCATCTCTAAACTCTTGGAACACTGGGTCTACTCTCACGCAATCTGTTATCTCTCTGCTAACTCTCTTCTTGACCCTCTACCATCAGATTTATGCATGCTAGATGCTACAGAAACAGCTTTAACTAAGGTTTCAAATCACTTCCTGACGGCTCATAGTCAGCACCATTTTTCTCTAGGATACCGCGTTCTCATGGTTCTCATCCTATCACTCTGTACGCTCATTTTGTGTCTCATTCTCCAGTTCTACTTCTTCTCATATTCCTCCTAATGTTGGCATTTTTTAGGAATCAGCCCTAGATCCTCTCATCTTCCCATCTCACACTGATCCCATTGGACAAACCATCAGTAGATTTGGCTTCCAGTACAATCTCTACTCTGATACACCTCTTCCTGTGGCATCACCCCTGCCCTGCTACAAAAAGCCACGGACTGTCTATCCGCTGTCTGACATCATGTTCCCCCTCTATCTCAAACTAAACCTCACTATAACTGAACTTCTTGTTTTTCTGCCATCTACTAACCAACCCCACCCTGCCATTTCTGTTTCAGTGTGTGGTGCTACTGTAACTCTTTGGCAGCAGGCCCGCTCTCTTGGGGTCATACTAGATTCTGATCTGTCCTTAAAAGGTTTTTCTCACTACAAGAAAGAATGGCTCATCTACATCAGGATTGTAACGTAGTCCTACGGGAGTCCACAGATGAGTTGTTTCCAATCCGAGCACTCCGCCGGCCAAGCGGTCATCAATGAACATCACCCGGAAGTTCAGGGTATAGCTCCAAAACGAGGCTGCTACCGCAGTAAATCCTTTGCTCGGTAAGTTAAAAAACAAACTCTTTATTGTAAATCCATATTAAAAGACAGCCACATAGACATGGAATACACGCGATGCATCCCAACGACGCGTTTCGAGCAGTATGCTCTTGATTAGTGTTGAGCGATTACGTTGGCTATCGACATCGGGCGATAGTCGGCCACCATCGATAAGGTTTTTCGATAGTGAGCAGTCGATTATGAGCGATGACCATTAAAGTCTATGGGAGAGCAACACCACCTTCATTCTTACACCCAAACAGGGCTGGAGAAGCTGGAATTAACATCCACAACAGTCAAATGGATACGTGCTACATCTTAGGCAACACACTTAGGTTATAAAAGCCACAGAAAAAAAAACACACACCATTCACTATCCCTGTCTTGTACCACAGCATGACCCTTAAACCTGCATCACCCACAAATTAAAAAGTGCCAGAAGGCAGTATGATTTGAACCATCATCTTACTTGAACTGGACATTGAATATCCCTGTCCTGGAATGCAGCATGAGCCCCAAACCTGCATGACCCCCAGATTTAAAAGTGCCGGAAAAAGGAGTCTTTGAACCACCATTTTAGTTTCACTGGACATTGACTATACCTGTCCTGGGCCACAGCATGAGCCTCAAACCTGCATGACCCCCACATTTAAAAAGTGCCGGAAAAAGGAGTCTTTCAACCACCATTTTAGTTTCACTGGACATTGACTATACCTGTCCTGGGCCACAGCATGAGCCCCAAACCTGCATAACCCACACATTTAAAAAGTGCCGGAAAAAGGAGTCTTTCAACCACCATTTTAGTTTCACTGGACATTGACTATACCTGTCCTGTGCCACAGCATGAGCCCCAAACCTGCATAACCCCCAGATTTAAAAAGTGCCGGAAAAAGGAGTCTTTCAACCACCATTTTAGTTTCACTGGACATTGACTATACCTGTCCTGGGCCACAGCATGAGCCCCAGCCGGAGTTACAGATGGTGCGTGAACCCAGCTGCGTCCGTATCTAAACACGCAGGTTAAATGCCTGAGACGCACAACGAAACTGTCGTGGCAAGCAGAGTCGAAGCGGAAGTGTGAGAACTCCAGCCTTCCTCAGTACACAGTCAATTGGGGCCACAACATCATCAGAGATCCATGCCTGATTCATCTTGATGAAAGTCAAACGATCCACATTATCTGTGGAAAGCCGGATGCGTTTGTCTATAATGACTCCTCCAGCTGTGCTGAAAGTCCGCTCAGATATGACGCTGGCTGCTGGCAGGACAACACCTCTATGGCGTGGCGAGCGAGCTCGGGCCATTCGTCCAAATTTTGGGTACCCAGAAGTCAATGGGTCCGGAACACATACAAAAACATCGGTGTTGAGACGCAGACAGTCGTGCCACCCTGAAACTTAAGCTGGTCTCTGGGTGTTGTATCTGTGGCCCGCATTGCATGCGTTGGTGAGGTGGTAAAATAAAGATTGCCAGAGGTCACCCATTAGGCTTCTGCCACCTTGCCTGCTGCTGCCGTGCTTGCCGCTACGGCTACTTGGCACTCTACTGCTGTCACGTCGCTGGCGTTGTTCCACCGTGACATTTGAAGAACGGGAAGCAGACGCAACAGATGTCTCCAGTTGATCAATCAGCAAGAAACTCCATTTCCTGCATTTTTACTCTCTATTTGGGTGGGTGGAAGAAATGCCGAGTTTTGTTTTGTACCGGGGAACCAGGAGGGGGGCCACCCAGTAACTGTTGTTCATTTTGATGGCCTTAATGCGAGGATCATGTTGGAGGAAATGGAGCATCCCAGCACTCATGTGAGAGATGGAGCCTGAGTTCCCAAGCCTCTGGGTTGAGGGGCACTAGCAAACTCAACTTCCTCATCTGCCTCAAATTCACGCCAACCTCTTTCCAATGCAGGCACGTCTGTGTCTAGGAATACCTCCTCCTCCGCCTCCTCCGCTTCCTCCGTCTCCTCCGCTTCCTCCGCTTCCTCCGCCCCCTCCGCTTCCTCCGCTTCAACACAGCCCTGACTTGCCTCAGATGATGCACCCTGAGAGCTGAGGTGCCGCCTTGCACTAGCTCTGGACCCGAACCATCCTAATGAAGACCGATAAAAATTTAGAAACGTCGGGGCCTTTTGGTTTGACGGAGAGAAAGGCCCCGGTCTCATCGGTCCGTCCTCCTCCTCCGTCGCTGGGGGCCTGATGTTTCAAGTGTCCAACACTTCCAAAAAAAGATCACCCAAAAAGGTCATGCTGACAAGGGCATCGTCCGCACTGCCCTTTGGTGGCTTCTTCAAAAACGGCAAGGAGGTCAGGCTCTTTTACCTGCCTCCACTCTCGTGGGTCAAAACCCCCAGGTCCGCACCGTGCTTTCAGGCCATTGTCCTTGAAAATGCGTAAAGGCATTGCGCGCTCCCACAATCGCTGGAGCATGTGGAGGTGGAATTCCCGTGTTGCCACGTCAACAATGGACGGTTGAGGGGAGGCCGGCTGCGCGCAACGCAGCCAGGCGGGGAAGCAGGGTGCGAACGGCGGAAGTGCGAACCAACCTCGGCCTTCTCGAGGCATCCAACCCGGGTGCCTTTTTTAGAATTTTCGGTACAAGGTTCATCATGTCCAGGCAAGGGATTGCTCAGCCTACCGATTTTAAGGGCCCGCAGTTTCGCCCGTTATCGCAAACCCCCTTTTTGCCGGCACAAGGTTTTGTCACCCAGCAGCGCCTGGTCTCGTTGCGGAGAGCCGCCCCAAGCCCCCTGACCTGTGTGGGACGGTCTCCAAGGCGTTTTATTTCAACCGGTCTGGGTCCTGGGCACGTGATCCCACCAGAGCCCTTTGGGGGGAAGAGCCCTGCACCACCCCCGCGGTTTGAAGAGCGTGCCCAAAAGCCACCGCCCCCCCAAGACATCCACCCAGCCCCCAGTGAGCTGTCACAAGGGATATAGCGGGGGCTTGGCCGTTTACTAGTCTGTGTCGGGGGGTGAGTTTTGACTTTTCCGGAATGAGAGCAACGCACTTGAAATGTTAGATACACGGGGCGGCCAGGCAGGGACGGCTTTTCTGGCAAAAAAAATGCCTGCTGGCATCTGGTATTGGGGGGGACGAGGCCCCGGGCTGGCGGAAAACCCCCTTTCCACCAAAGGGAAAGCAACATTTTCCCAAAGGAAAAAACCGGCAATGCCACATTCGGCTTTTCTTTGGGATGGGTTTTGGGGTTTAAAAGGGTTTTTCTGCTCCCCAAAACCCGAAGACAGAAGGCGGCTGTAGATGGCCCTGTACGGCGGGGCAGGCGTCAAACTGGCGGAGGGGAAGGGGTAGGATGGGTCTTGGTGGTGTGTGGTACTGGGCGAGGTGGAGGCGAAGCGGAGGCTGATCCCTATCATGACTCGAGAGACATGGGCAGCCCGGGAAGCTTGGTGGTGGCGGAGGGGGAGGAGGCGGGACAGAGGGTGTGACAGTGTTGGGGGCCCCGGAGTCGGCTGGCCTTTTTTTCCCCTGTTTCCCCCCATTTCAATCATGCAATCGCTGCATTGACAGACATGTTGGTGGGGTTAACCCCTTAAGGTTCTTGCCCCTCTTATGCTTTACGGGGATAGGCGGCATAGACATCCTGGGGTTAATCAAGGGTTTCTCAAAGGGCCCAGGCTTGGGGGTCCTGGACCTTTTTTA
>JAODAL010067070.1:0-17468 GCA_025379985.1 Phyllomedusa bahiana
CCGCGCGCTCCTATCTCTCTCTCCTGCGGCCCGCGCCGACTCCCTCCTACTCTATCCGCGGCCGGCGCTCCCTATCTCCCTCCCGCCCAGCAGGCCAGCGGGTCGCGCCGCTCCCTCTCTCTCTCTCTCTACGGCCGCGGGACGCGCCGCTCCCTCTCTCTCTCTCTCTCTACGGCCGCGGGACGCGCCGCTCCCTCTCTCTCTCTCTCTACGGCCGCGGGACGCGCCGCTCCCTCTCTCTCTCTACGGCCGCGGGACGCGCCGCGCACTCGCTCTCTCTCTCTCCGCGGGCCAGCGGGAGCGAACGTCCCTCTCTCTCTCTACGGCCGCGGGACGCGCCGCTCCCTCTCTCTCTCTCTCTCTACGGCCGCGGGACGCGCCGCTCCCTCTCTCTCTCTCTACGGCCGCGGGACGCGCCGCTCCCTCTCTCTCTCTACGGCCGCGCCGCTCCCTCTCTCTCTCTACGGCCGCGGGACGCGCCGCTCCCTCTCTCTCTCTACGGCCGCGGGACGCGCCGCTCCCTCTCTCTCTCTACGGCCGCGGGACGCGCCGCTCCCTCTCTCTCTCTACGGCCGCGGGACGCGCCGCTCCCTCTACTCTCTTTCGTGGATGTTTATCTTTTTTAGATGGGGTGTGACACACACTCTAATATTATTATAAATAACCATTAAACCAACATTTCTGTTTAAAACAAACCAATTAACATTTCCTCTCATTAAAATCAACAAACCAGGCCGGAGGGACGCGCCGCTCCCTCTCTCTCTCTACGGCCGCGGGACGCGCCGCTCCCTCTCTCTCTCTCTACGGCCGCGGGACGCGCCGCTCCCTCTCTCTCTCTCTACGGCCGGGGGACTCGACGCTCTCCAAATTGCGGCCGCGATAGAAGAAATGTGGAAAAGCTGCACAAAGTCTTCCGATCTGAAGATGAACAGTGCAGGAAGCTGGGACTCCAGACAAAGCACAATGGCCGCCTCAGAACAGGACAAATGTCAGCGCACAGAGCACTATTATCAGCGCAGCCGCTTTTTCCAGCGCTCCGTGATACAACAAAGCTCTCATACACTGTGCAGTGACCACCGCCTGTGCCCCCGGAGGGACCTGTGTCCTCATCGCTGCCCAAAACAAGGCCCAGAGCGAGCACCAAGAAAACGAGCCAAAACGCTTTCAGATGTTCTGGACCCGTCAGTTGTGGTAACTCCGGAGCCTTCTACATTGTGCTGCTCCTCCGTCATCACTCCTGCAAAACACCTAGGTGGTCGCTCCCTCCTCGCTGCGCCTCTTCCTTGCTGATGGGGTTTCCTACACAGGAGATCTTTTCCCCTCTCTGATTTTTGCCAACGCTCCCCGGACACAGAGCCCGGACACAGAGCCCGGACACAGAGCCCGGACACAGAGCCCGGACACAGAGCCCGGACACAGAGCCCGGACACAGAGCCCGGACACAGAGCCCGGACACAGAGCCCGGACACAGGGACCCGGAGGGGCCGCATCACTGTTTCGTCAAAATCCTCTTCCTATTTATAGCGGAGACCTAGATGAGGGCAGAGTACACAGATTGTATGTCCTCAGGGGGTAATGTATCACCACTGCTCACAGGGCGGAGGTCAGTTCACACTTTGTACTGCAGACAATCCTCGGAGGAGCCACCAGTGATGAATGGAGCAGGTGGTGACCGGTGATGGCTGGGTCAGAGCGGCCGCACCGGGGGTGACCAGGGACGGCTGGGGCAGAGCGGCCGCACCGGGGGGTGCCAGGGAACGCTGTTGGGGCAGTGCTCACGCTACCGGGGGTGGACACAGGGGAAAAACGGGGGGGTTGGGGACAGAGTGCCGCACCGGGGGTTACCAGGGATGAGTGGGTCGGCTTCTTGTCTTCAGAAGGCGATGTCTATGGGGAAATTCCTGCATGAAGATGTGATCAGCTCTCTGGCGCCCCCTGCAGCCTGCACTGCTACCACAGGGGTCACCGGCGCCGACACCTATTTATACAGCACATTGCACCAGAACAGGATCCGCTGCATTTCACCAGCGCTGTGTTATTACAGACCGGCTCGTAATAACACAGCGGCTGCAGAGCACAGGTGCGAAGACCACGCCCGTCTACACCGCTACAGCAATACTGCGGGGGCGGGCGAGGGACAGGATGCGTCCAGGTGCCTCATGCGCCCCCCGGGTTCAAGTGCTCGGTACACCATACCAGCTCAGAAATCGCTGCCAATGGTGGCTCCTCTACATAGTCTACATCCCGCCTGATGGCGGCAATAGTCTGCAGGGCTTCCTGGGTGTTGGGGGGCAATAGTCTGCAGGTCTCCCGGGTGGAATAGTCACCTCAGGAGCGGATTCTTTTCTGTAAGAGCTGTGAATCTGTGGAATAGTCACCTCAAGGGCTGGTTCTTTACTGTAAGAGCAGTGAATGTGTGGAATAGTCACCCAAGGGCTGGTTCTTTACTGTAAGAGCAGTGAATGTGTGGAATAGTCACCTCAAGGGCTGGTTCTTTATTTAAGAGCCAGTGAATGTTGTGGAATAGTCACCTCAAGGGCTGGTTCTTTACTGTAAGAGCAGTGAATGTGTGGAATAGTCACCTCAAGGGCTGGTTCTTTACTGTAAGAGCAGTGATGTGTGGCAGATTAGTCACTCCTCAAGGGCTGGTATCATATTTACTGTAAGAAAGCGCAGTGAATTTGTGTGGAATCTGTCACCTCAGGGGCGCTGGTTCTTTACTGTAAATGAGCAAGTGAATGGTGGAATAGTCACCTCAGTGGGCTGGTTCTTACTGTTATAGAGAAACGCTTGAATAGTGTAGCAATACGTCACCTCAAGGGCTGGTTCTTTACTGTAAGAGCAGTGAATGTGTGGAATAGTAATAATGTTGGCCGCTATTCCATGCTCCATGTTCAGGAGACATGGCGGATGCCGGAGCCTCATCCTGGGTCCTTGTTACTTTCCTGGTGGAAGTGTTTGCGTGTGTTCTGTATTAACTGCTGTTTCCTTATAACCTGAATACAGAAATTTGTGGCTGCCAAGTGCGGACTGCAGGATCGGGCCGCTAGAGTCGCCGTTCCACTGGACCAGAAAATGCAAAAATGAAGTGTCCCCTGTGGCGCCGCCCTGGGCACTGCATACAGAAGACACACGGATATACCCTGTATACCCCGAGGGAACGTCCGGCCTCACCGCTGCATAGAACATCTGTACATCGGTCACAGTGGCACTTTCCTGATACAAAGCTCCAAACCCCCTGCACTGACCGCGTATCTCCCTCCCTCCCTCCAATCCCCAGCTCTGAATCTCACCACTTCGGCTCGGCCTCATAATGGGTTGTATGAAGTCAGCAGAACATGGCTGCCTCCCCCCAGCGCCCCTCCTGTGCACAGGCTGCACCTGGTACTGCAGGTCAGACCCGTCCACTTGACTACAGCTTCACCTACAGAACATAATTAAACCAGGAGAGAATGAGCCGTACGTACCACGTCTGGCTGCAGCCGGAAGGTCAGTGGAAGCGAGGAGCACAAGGACTTGAGGGTGGTCAGCAGGGACGAGCTCCACGCCTGGCGCACTTCTCTGCTCCGCGGGATGCGATGGATGGAGAACTGCAAGGCAAGAAGAGGGCAGTCAGCCTGGGACCTAGGAGAGGAGTCTGGGGGCCCGGCTGCTGTACACGAAGCCCCTTACTCTGCCCCTCCATGGAGGAGCATGCAGATCAGGGCCAGTCACGCCCAGCACCCACCGGGGGTCACCTAGCTCCAGATACAGAGGGTTGTCTTCCTTTTCTCATTAATGGTCGTTACAGCCACAAGCTTCATTGTATTTCACTGATCATTCATATGATTGAGCGACACAAAGTGAGAAGGATTCGTGAAATGTGAAGAAAACAATTTGCACTTTTTCCCATTTTGCTAAATAAAAAAACTGAAAGGTGCTTGGTGCATATGTAGCCCCCCCTCCAAATAAATTCCAGTGCGACCTATTACCCTTAGAAGTCCCCTCATTAGTATTAGAGCACATCTGTGTCACTTATAACTACAGCTGTAGAGCCTAGAGAACATCAAACAAACAGCAGCATGAAAACCAAGGAACACGCCAGACAGAGATAAAAGTTGTGGCAAAGTGTATTGCAGGGTTAGGTTTTTTCGAACTAATTTTCTCCCAGAGCCCTCTTTCAATCCATCACTCGGAAATGTCAGGAATTTATGGATCACAACCGCTACCTACTGAAGAAAATGTCACCACATCCGTCCATGACCGCACGATAGGAGAGCACGAATTAGAGAAGCAGCAGCCAAGAGGCCCAGGGTCACTGCAGAGATCACAGCTGAGGGGGGAGAATCTGTCCACAGGACGAACATATCGGTGTGTACCTCCATCAAACCTGCCCTTTTATGGGAGAAGGGGCAAGAAGTACGGACCGCTTGGGACTAGGACAGAAGAAAGCCCGATCTGCAGCTGGGGGTGGGAGGTGGAGCTGTCATAAAATTGGAGAGACTCAGGGACTACCATGAATATTAACCAGCAGTTGGTCTCGAGATCAGTTATCGATGCAAAGAGTCCAACGAGGGAATGGTATGATCTCCCACCCCCTAAAGCCCACCACATGCACCTAACTCATCTGGCCGGTGCTGATTGCTCCAATATCTTCAGCCTCATCAAATGAGGAGTGTAATTGATGACATGGAGAGGCCAAAAGCGCTGCCCCAGGGGTAAATCTTCCGCTCCAGGGCAAAAGATTTCAGCCAATATTGTAAGTTGGAAAAGTGTGGTTCGTGGGTTCGGAGGGCGTTCATTCACCTGTTTTCAAGAAGTAGAAGATCAACCATTCATAGTCCTGACTGGTGGCTTGAGGCATATTATTTTATCACCCTGACATTGTTTGAGATGTTGCCCTGTGGTCACCAGCTTTGCCCCCAGTTAGTGTAGAGGGAGGCCTGTTCTATTGCCTGGGAATAAATGAGATCTAGATGTGAGGTCAAACTGTATGACAGGTTCTGGATGGAGGCGATACTATTTCTCAGAACAAATTTTCAGAGACTCACATTTGTTCCTGCAGTGTTTTGCATATTTCAAAATTTGTTTTTGTGTCCTTAAAAGTCATATACAATAGAAATATATTAGTACACTGACAAGCAAAAGGGTAAAGAAAAGGTTTGAAACATTGTGACTTCTGGCTCCATATCTTCAACCATCCACTACAGCTTTGTACATGTTATACAAGTCTTATACCATAATTGTGATTGCAAGTTATCTTAGCATCGGCTTAGTTCATGCAAGATTCTTTCTGTAATGCATTGTTACTGTTTTGCTCTCTAAAAAAATACACAATGTTAATTTCTATTTTGTTGCATTTGAGGAAATCCACCTTTGGTTTATAAATACTGCCTGAATCCTTCTGGGGTCTGGATCTTGTTACACCGCAAAATCGATCCAGGTATCCTTCGCTCAAACATTAAAAGAAAAAAAAAAAAAAAAAAAAAAAAAATAGATGTGTTAACTGTTATCGGGTTTAAAGTCACTATGATGAGGGATCCGCTCTGTTAGTGTAGATTACGGGTGTCCTCCTGGCATGCGGTTAAACTTCATCAGCACAATTTCTGAGAGTACCGGGTTACACCGTTATACACTTCTCCGCCCTTTGCATCATAAAAGTATAAACACTTAATTAAGCCAATAACGGGGGGTGCACCAGGTTGTGATGGACTCTGGTCTATACACTTTCACAGGTCCATAAGTTAATAAACTGATGTTACAACCATACTGGAAGCTCATAAGGAGATCCCACCAACTTTCCACAAAATTTAGAAAAATTGTTGAATTTTATGGAAGCCAGTCTGGGGGTATTAACGGATAAACAAAGAACGTACCTATTAGGGAGTGAGCCCTGTTGTTCCATATTCTACGTGAGCCCCCTAAAGTCACAAGAATACCTTCCCCCCAGCACTTAGGCCTATCATATAAGGAAACGATTCCCCTGGGGTGAGCGGCTAAGTACATGGGTGGATGGTTACCTTCAGCGTAGTCCAAAAATAATTTTCCAGGGTATGTATAAAGACACTAAATCAGTCCACAAATGATCAGCAATAAACCCCGCTGGCATCCACAATCTAACTTGGATTAGTTGTGAATGTCATAAGTTTGTACTCCAGTATACCCATAATATCAGCACTAGTAGCTCACGTGGCATTATTCTTAAAGCAAAGCAGTACATATTACTGAACCATTGCAGGGAAATTATTATTTCAGACTATTGAATACATTCTAGGAAGTAATTATTTTAATTTGACCACACATTTTATTTACAATTGTGGGTGCCTACAAATCGGGCGCAAATTTCTCACCTACTCTTGCTAACTTAAATCATGGCATGGGGGAGCACCATGCCATTTACAGTATAGACAATCCATATCTGGAGTGTATACAGCTGGTATGGGGCAGCTACATTCGATGACCTACTTATACTTGGGGTCGCGATTGTGGCGCTCATACCACGTTTCCTTGATACACTCAAAATTTAATCCTTTAATCTCGATTAACAGGCACCTGGAAAACAAACTAGAGATAATCGTTCTTGGATATTCATTTATAAGGAGATTTGGTGCTAGGTAAAATTATACTCTACTCTTATACCGCAAAACCCTCAATCGCAGGCAACTCAAATTTTAAGACAGCAAAAAGCGCCACCTCTCCAAGTACGATAAAAGCCATACCGCTATGGCGAATACGTTAGAAGCCAAAAGAATTTTTACTCTTGACAGGGATTATGCTCTGGCTGAAAAAAAGCCTTGATCGGAGACTAACGCAGGGGGGATACAACAACGAGGGACATGATTAGGTCCAAGGAAAGGGTTAACACTAAAAATCTCAATCCCTTATTATTGCAAGGAAACTAATCGGTAATCAGCAAATCCCAGAAACAAAAAATAGGGGGTTTTATTCCACCACTAATTACCGTACAAATTTTAGAGAAATTCAGAAAGATCTTATACAGAAAGATCTAAATATTCTACACCAGGAGTAACACAGTGGGCTAAAATCCTTGACCAAGGAGTTAAAATGTGTGCACCAAGAAGAAACAAGAAACTAGGAGACATTACTATACTACCAGCACATACCCACAGGTGATAACATACCTCGAAAAAAAACATGGATCTCACAAAAGGGTTTTTTAAATGTGGAGGAGCTTCGGATGCATGTGTGACAGGTTCAAGTTTTAAAACAGATACATTTAATGGACACAGATAAAATCATAGTTATAAGATTTCCAATTTCTAGCTGTGACAGTCATCATGCTGTTTATATGTAATCAATGTATCACCTGCGATAAAGATATACGTAGGGCAGTACAATCCGCAAAATAAAGACAACGTATAGCGGCACATATTTTACTGTGTGGAATAATAACAACAGGGCCTAAATTGTCGGCTGTCTCGTAGGCATGTTGTACGAGCACAACCAAAGGTGATCTCACCAGTTTCAGATTCTATGGACACAGCTCAAGTACCAAGACCCTAAGTTGCATAAGATAAACTGAGTGAATGGGAAGCCCTTTTGGACATTTAAAGACTCAGGACATGTGCACCTTAAGGGTTAAATACCGCACAGATTTATTATAGTATATACTTCTATAAAACACCCTGGCTCTTTTCTGTGTGTTTAGCCAAACTAACTGTTATCTAGACTACAACAATCTTTTCCATTAATATAAGCTATATGTCTACGCCTTTGGGGTTTTGTCCCACATAACTGCCTGCATTCTCTTGCTGTTTTTTTTTTTTCGTGGCTTCGTTTTTCTTTTTCTTTCGTCTCTGTCTCCCATTGTCATGTGCTATGCATCTAGTCACCTGATTGGTGGGAAGTTGTGTTTAAAATAATGGCGGTTCCTGCAGATATATTTAACAGTGAACAAGAGCCCCACGACACTCGGATACGCGATGTTGGATGCTCTACGCTACCTAGCGCGCATGTTCATATAGCATTGTCCTTTTTATGCATAATTCTGGTTATATTTTTATGATCAACGGAGCGGAGAAGTTATTACGGAATGATAACTCTCTTCTACACTATTCCCAATGTTCGGTGCAGGATGGACTTGGTTACAAATACAGCTATTTTGTTTCTACTCATCCACAAGTGTTCAAAAAGATCCAAAACATTGATACCTTTTGTTGTCAATGTCTGATTCTATCCTTAATAGCTTGATTTTTGCATCATAAGGTGCAATAAACAGCCCGGATTTCCTGACCCATTTTACCACCAGGAAAGTTACTCACTTAAAAAACCATGCACAGGTGTATGAGGGAGTCAGAGTGGAGGCGTTAGGAAATGTCGGAGTTGGGGCTTTGGATGTGCCGTCTCCACAGCTCCTGTTTGACAGAAAGCTCTGTGGGGGCCCGGAAAGCCGCCCGCGGAGCAGGAGGAGGGGTCACGCGGTCAAGATCCGCGCGGAAGCAAGGAGGGAGGGGTTCCGCGGCACTGCGGCGCGGGAGCCGGAGGCAAGGGGAGAGTTGACGGGTACGCGGCTAAGCGGCGACGGAGTCGGAAGGAGGGCGTCCGCGGCAAGCCGCCTCCGGAGCAGGCAGGAGGGGTGCGGCTAGCGCGGGCAGCAGAGGGGGGGTCCGCGGCAAGCGCGCGGAGCAGGAGGAGGGGTCCGCGGCAAGCGCGCGGAGCAGGAGGTGGGGGCATAAAATGGCCCAGGGCAAAGCCGCGCGGAGCAGGAGGGGGGGGTCCGCGGCAAGCGCGCGGAGCGGATAGGGGGGTCCGCGGAAGCGCGACGCGAGCAGGAGGAGGGTGTCGCGGCGATAGCCGCCGCGGAGTGTGAAGGCCCACGCATTTAAAAGCCCTTTTTATTCGCATAGAAAAGGTCAATCCAACACAACTGAGGAATAGCTGGGAATGTGTGCTGCGCCCGCTGACGCACCCTTTGTTATCGCCCTGCCGCCACAGGAATCAGAGCTTGGATATGCCAATGGCCTAGATGGAGGTCCCGTGAAGCTTCCGGTCCCAGTCTCAGTTTCCCGTACGATAAAGGGATGCGCAGCAGTACATTTTTTTTTTTCTGTCAAGAGCGACGACTCCTCAACGACCACAAATGTCTGGGTGAAGGAATGCACCGCCTACTCGGTGTCAACGCTATACCGGAGTCCCTGCACGCCTCTCGCCTGCAACCGCCTACCTGCGCCGCGTCAACTGCCGAACACCTCCCTGCACCGCCTCCCTGCGCCGCCTCCCTGCGAGCACAACATCCCCACTATGAAGATTGGGGGGAGGGGCGGCTTCAGCTGTGACTGGGAAGAGGGATGGAGCTAAAACAGGGAGATCCTGGAGGCAAACAAATTTGGAAGCTGCGGGCCTAAGTGAGCTAAACTCAACGACGTACTTGAACAGCGGACTGAGCGATCAACATCGGTCCAGCAGGGAACAAAGAACCGAACAAGCCACAAGCGAAGAGCACGAATGGAAGGAAGCACATACCATGCAGCGAAAACCCATAGAGATTCATGGGGCTGAACTGAGACGAGTTTACCAACCAACATGGAGGTTGTCCTTACAAAGTACTGGACTCTCCATGGGATGGAATACATTGCAGATAGACGGTGTCCTACAAAGTACTGACTCCGGGGTGATGAATACATTGCAGATAGAGGGTCCTCATACAAAGTAATGACTCGGGGGACTGAATACATTGCGAATAGAGGTGTCCTACTCAAAGTATGACTCTTGGGCTGAAATCATTGCAGATAGAGGCGTCTATACAAAGTACTGACTCTTGGGCTGAATACAATTGTAGATAGAGGTGTCCTACATAAGTACTGAACTACCCTGGGCTGAAATACATTGAAGATAGAGGTGTCCCTTACAAAACTACTGTCTCCGGGGGCTCTGGAATAAATGCAGGATTAGAGGTGTCCTACAATAGTTACGACTCACAGGGGCTGAATCCATTGCAGATAGGGTTGTACTACAAAGTACTAGACTCCAGGTCTGAATTACACTTACAGATAGACGTGTACCCAAAAATAATGACCTCCAGGGGCTGAATACATTGCAGATAGAGGTGTCCTTCCAAAGTACTGACTCGGGGGGCTGGAATACATTGCAGATAGAGGTGTCCTACAAATCACTGACCTCGGGGGCTGAATACATTGCAGATTAGAGGAGTCCTACAAAGTACTGATCTGAGGGCTGAATAAATTTGCAGATAGAGGTGTCCTACAGAAGTACTGACTCCAGAGCATGAATACATTGCAGATAGTGGTGTCCTACAAAGTAGCTGACTCAATTGATGAATAACATTGCAGATAGAGGTGTCTACAAAGTACTGGACTCCGGGCTGAATACATTGCACGTTAAGGTGTCCTACAAAAGTACTGACTCCGGGGCTGACATAAATACCAATTGCAGATAGAGGTGTTCCTCAAGTAACTGACTCCAGGGCTGAATACATTACCCAGATCAGAGGTGTCCTATTCAAAGTACTGTACTCCAAGCTGAATACATTGCAGATGAAGGTGTCCTACAAAGTACTGACTCCGGGGCTGAACTACATTGTTTTTTTTTTTACATGATAGAGGAGTCCTACAAAAGTACTGACTCCCGGGGCTGCTATACGATTGCAGATCAGAAGGTGTCCTACAAGTACTACTTGTGGGGGCTGAATACTTTGCAGATAGAGGGTGTCCTAACAAGTACTGACTCTGGGCTGAATAATTTGCAGATAGCGGTGTCCGCTACGCAAAGTAGCTGAATACAGGGGGCAGAAATACATTGCACCCATAGAGGTGTCTAACAAAGCTGGGGAGCACGGACTCCAGGGCTGAATACATTACAGATAGAGGTGTCCTAACAAGTACTGACTCCAGAGCTGAATACATTGCAGATAGGAGGATGTCTACAAAGTATGACTCGGGGGATGATTTACATATGCTGATAAGAGGTGTCCTACAAATTACTGACTCCAGAGCTGTAATATATCTGCAGTAGAGGTGTCTACAAGAAGTACTGAACTCCGGGACTGGATACATTGCAGATAGAGTGTGTCCTACAAGTTCTGACACCGGGGGGAAGATAAATTGTTAGATAGAGGTGTCCTACAAGTACTGACCCAGGGGATGAATACATGCAGATAGAGGTGTCCTAACAAAGGTTACTGCGACTCGGGCCTGAATACATTGCGATTTTGGTCTCTACAAAGATACTGAATAAGGGCTGAATAAATTGTTAGATAGAGGGTGCCTACAAAGTCCAGACCCGGGCTGAATACATGCAGATAAGAGGTGTCTTACAAAGTACGATATGGGGTGGAATACATTGCAGATAGAGGGTGTCCTACAAAAGTACTGTATCGGGGGCTCGAATACATGCAGATTGAGGAGCTCTACCCTAGTACCTGACTCGGGGCTGATCATTGCAGCATAGAGGTGGTCCTAACAAAGTACTTGGGAATAAGGGCTGAATACATTTGCAAATAGAAGGTTCCTACAAAGTATGACTCACGGCGGGTGATTTACATTGCAGATAGGAGAGTGTAACTACAAAGTACCTGAACTCCGGGGTGAATTAATCATTTGCAGATATGCGATGGCCCTACAAAGTACTGACTACGGGGTGAATACATTGCAGATAGAGGTGTCCTACAAAGTACCGGACTCCAGGGCTGAAATCTACATTTCAGTTAGATGGTGTACCTACTCTTAAAGTCACGACTCCCAGGGCTGAATACATTGCCGATGAGGTGCTCCTAACAAAGTACTGACTCCTCCAGGGTTGAAATACATTGCAGATAGAGGTGTTCCTCTACAATAGTACTGACTCCTAGGGACTGTATTACATTGCAGATAGAGGTGTCCTAAACAGTATCTGACTCCAGCGGGCTGAATATCATTGCAGATAGAGGTGTCTACAAAGTACTCGGACTCTCCATGGGCTGAATAAATTGCAGATAGAGGCTGTCCTTATACACTAAAGTACTGACTCCAGGGGCTGACTTACATTGCAGACTAGGGGTGTGTCCTACGAAAGTATTGACCTCCCAGGGGCTGAACTACATTGCAGATAGAGGAGTACCTAACAAAGTCACTGATCCGGGGATGATTAACATTGCAGTTAGAGGTGTCTTACCCAAAGTACTGACTCGGGGGCTGGAATATATACATTGCAGATAGAAGGTGTCCTGTACAAAGTACTGGACCTTCCTAGGGGCTGAATATCATTGCAGTATAGAGGTGTCCTACAAAAAGTACTGGACCTCCGGGGCTGAATACATTGCTGATAGAGGTGTCCTACAAGTACTGACTCCGGGGATGCAGAATACATTGCAGAGATAGAGGTGTCTACAAAGTACTGACTCCGTGGGCTGGAATCATACTTGCAGATTAGGGTGGTTCCCTACAAAGTTACTGGACTACGGGCTGGAATACACATCCTGCCAGATAGACGGTGTCCTACAAGAAGTATCTGAACTGCTCGGGCTGAATCACATTGCAGATAGAGAGGCTGTACCTAAAAACTAGTACTAGATCCAGGGGCTGAATACATTGTAAGATAGAGGTGTCTACAAAGTACTGACTCCAGTGGCTGAATTACATTGCTAGTTAGAGATGGTCCTACAAATAGTACTGATCCTCGGGGGCTTGAATACATTCGCAGATGAGGTGTCCTACAAAGTACTGACTCCGGGGTGAATTACATTGCAGATAGAGGTGTCCATACCAAAGTACTGACCTTGGGGGGCTGAACTACATTTACAATAGAGTGTCCTACAATGTACTGACGGGGCTGAATACAATGCAGTTAGAGGTGTCCTTACCAATTTACTGACAATAGTGGCTGAATACATTGCAGATAGAGGTGTCCTACAAAGTACTGACTCCGGGGGGATGATAATTGCAGATAGAGGTGTCCTACAAAGTTACTGATCCAAGGGCTGAATACATTGCTGATTGGAGGTGATTCCTACAAAGTACTGACTCCAGGGCTGAATCCTTTGCAGATAGGTGTCCTACAAAGTACTGATCCAGGGGCTGAATACAATGCAGATAGTAGGTGTCCTAAAAGTACTCGACTCTGGGACTGAATACAATTGCAGATAGAAGGATGTACTACAAAGTATGACCGGGGCTAGAAAATGCAGATAGAGGGTGTCCTACAAAGTACTTGACTCGGGGCTGAATTACATTGCAGATTAGTAGGTGTCCTACAAAGCTACTGTCCTCCAGGGGGGGGGGGGGACTGACTACTATTACAGATAGAGGTATCCTACAAAGTACTGAATCCGGGGGCTGAATACTTTGCAGATAGAGGTGTCCTACAAAGTACATGATCCAGTGAATACATATGCAGATAGAGGCTGTTCTACAAAGTACTGACTCCAAGGGGGCTGAATACCATTGCAGATAGAGGTGTCCTACAAAAGTACTGGACTCCAGGGCTGAATACATTGCAGATAGAGGTGTACCTACAAAGTTACTGACTCCAGGGCTGAATACATTGCAGATTGAGGTGTCCCTACAAAGTACATGACTTCCGGGGCTGATTACATTGTCAGATAGAGGTGTTCCGTACAAAGTACTAGACTCCGGGCTGAATACAAATTGCAGATACGAGGTGTCCTACCAACTACTGACTCCGGGGCTGTATACATTGCAAAGATAGAAGGTGTCCTTCAAAGTACTGCTCCCGGGGGCTGAATACATTGCAGGTAGAGGTGTCCTACCAAAGCACTGGAATCGGGGGCTGGCAATAACATTGCAGATAGAGGTGTCTCAAGTACTGACTCCGGGGGTCTGAATACATTGTAGAGAGAGGTAGTCCTACAAAGTACTGACTACAGGGCTTGAATTACTTGTTGTTAGAGGTGTCCCTACAAAGTACTGACTCCGGGGGCTGAATACATTTGCAGGTAGAGGTGTCCTACAAAAGCACTGATCCGGGGGCTGAAAACATTGCAGATAGAGGTGTCCTACACCAATGACTGGACTCAGGGGGCTGAATACATTGCAGATAGAGGCTGTCCTACCAAAGTAACTGACTCCGGGGCTGAATACATTGCAAGATAGAGGTTGTCCTACAAAGTACTGACTCGTGGGTGAAAACATTGCAGATAGAGGATGTCCTTACAAAGCACTGACTCTGGGTGAATAACATGCAGATAGGAGGTGTCATAAAAGTTACTGATTCCGTGGGTGAATACATTGCTAGATAGTAGGTGTCTTCAAAAGTACTGAATCCGGGGGCTGAATACATTGTAGATAGAGGTGTCCTACAAGGTACTGACTCCAGTGCGGGAGGAGTATATGAGCGGCGGAGTGGAAATAAAGGTGCAGGGGGTCAGCGTGGGGCAGCTACGGGGTCAGTATCAGGGTCAGCGCGGCCTCCATGGAGCTGGGACTCCTGTACATAGGAGTCTCTCCACCCAGCGATGGCCGCTCCTCTGCACTTTATGTGGGAATGTGGCTCCATCTAGTGGAGGAATCCTGCAGCACACCGGGGCAGCCGGCTCGCCTGTTACCCGCCTGCATCCTCCACCCTGAGGGCAGTGCGGCCGCCCATGGAGCTGCCGGGCAGAGGATGCGATGCTGGGGTCTCTGAGCTCAGGGGAGCGGAGCCGCCGCCTCTCAGGGGGATCCCCACCAAATGCCTCAGGGGTAACTATTTACCTTCACTGGGGGCAGATGGAGCAACAGAAATACCACAGCACCCGGAGAATGCAGCAGGAAGTCGCCCTCCCGCCCTCTCACGGGTCACTGTGATTATGGAGACACTAAACGTACAGCGGCCGAAGTATTGGACACATCCCGAATCTTCTAATATTTCTGAAGCTGCGATTAACATGACATTCTCCCCTAATGTCGGTAACGACCCGTCCAGTCCACACAGGAAAGAGACCAAACCCTAGACGTCCAGAAATGATGAGAAATGACCCCAGGAAAAGTATTGAACGCATGAAGAAAGAGAAGTGCAAAAGCCCTGGACCGTCCTGACACAGCTGAGATCTAGCAGTCTGGCCGCTTAGTGATGAATAATATCAGCTGGTTCATCTGATGCCTAAAAAAGATGTCTCCTTACCAAGGTGCCGCACAGGAAACCTCTCAGGATGGGCCAGGCTGCTTACACGTTTTGATGCATTTTCTGGGGAAAAAAAAAAGTGCAAAAAATGCACCAAAAAAAGCTCCGTGTGAAAGCAGTGAACGGTCTCAAGACCTTCACAGCCCGATTGCTGCAAAACCTACTAATGGCGTTGGTTACAGAAGAATTTCTAAACTACTGAAGGCTCCGGTGAGCACGGTCATAATTTCACCATATTCGAGCCACGACCAGGTGCTCCCCGCAAGATTTCAGAGCAGTGAGAAGATTTATCAGACGAACCAGGGAAACCTCTGAAGAGCCACAGAAAGAGCTGCAATCAGCAGGTACAACAATAAGTAATGCACTCACCCTCTGATGGCACCTATGCTCAGCCCCACCTCTCTGTTAGGCCCCCTACCTTGCCCCAGCCTTCTCCCAGTGGCCGCCCTTATGACGCCCCCTCTCCGTGGCCCAAGTTGCCCCCGCCCCCCCTCCGTAGGGAACCGCTGCACCAGCCCCCACTCCGTGGCCCCCGTGCCCGCCCCCACTCCGTGGGCCCTATACCCGCTCCGTCTCCGTGGCCCCAATACCTGCCCCCACTCAGTGGGCCCTATACCCGCTCCGTCTCCGTGGCCCCAATACCTGCCCCCTCACCACGCAAAACTCCAGTGCTGAACACAAAGCAGGTTCAAGGGCGTTTAAAAGTTGCTCAACAACATTTCGACTATGAAATCCTGGTAGAAGGGAGGGGAAATCATGGTGGGGGCTGCCGTATACAGCTCCAGGGGCTGCTCCTGGTGGGGGTGCCGTATACAGCTCAGGTGGTGAGCATTGTCATCGGCGTAAGGGGCTGCCGTATACAGCTCGGGGTGGCATCTTGGAGTGGGCGGCGTGCACGTTTATACAGCTCAGGGGAAGCTTCATGGTGGGGGCTGCCGTTATACAGCTCATGGGGGAGCTTCGATGGTGGGCTGGCTGCCGTTATTACAGTCAGGGTTGACATCAATGGTGGGGGCTGCCGTATACGCTCAGGGGGTAGCAATCATGGTGGGGGCTGTCGTATACAGCTCAGGGGCCTGCACATGGGTGGGGGCAGCAGTATACGACCGTCAGTGGTGGGGAGCAATCATTGGTGGGGGCTGCCGCTATACAGATCAGGGCGTATGCATCATGGTGGGGGCAGGCCTGCCGTAATACAGCTCAGATGGGGCTGCTCTTGGTGGGGGCTGCACCGTATTATATCACTCTCAGTTGGGCAGCAATCTTGGTGGGGGGCTTGCCGTATTACAGCTCGTGGGAAGCATCATGCGTGGGGGCAGCCGTTATACAACTCATGGGAGGCATCCTGGTGGGAGGCTGCCGTATACAAGCTCAGGGGGAGTTTTCATGGTGGGGGCTGCAGTATACACAGCTCAGGGATGGGAGCACTCATGGTGGGGAGCTGCCGTTATACAGTCAGGGGAGTATCATGGTGGGGGTACCTGCGTTATACAGTCAAGGGGCTGGCATCACCATGGTGGGGGCTGCCGTATACAGCTCAGGGGGAGCATCATGGTGGGGGCTGCCGTATACAGCTCAGGGGGGAGCATCATGGTGGGGGCTGCCGTATACAGCTCAGGGGCTGCATCATGGTGGGGGCTGCCGTATACAGCTCAGGGGGAGCATCATGGTGGGGGCTGCCGTATACAGCTCAGGGGGAGCATCATGGTGGGGGCTGCCGTATACAGCTCAGGGGGGAGCATCATGGTGGGGGCTGCCGTATACAGCTCAGGGGGAGGGAGGGGGCTGCCGTATACAGCTCAGGGGTTGCATCATGGTGGGGGCTGCCGTATACAGCTCAGGGGGAGCATCATGGTGGGGGCTGCCGTATACAGCTCAGGGGCTGCATCATGGTGGGGGCTGCCGTATACAGCTCAGGGGCTGCATCATGGTGGGGGCTGCCGTATACAGCTCAGGGGGTGCAACCTGGTGGGGGCTGCCGTATACAGCTCAGGGGGGAGCATCATTGGTGGGGCTGCCGAAAACCTCAGGGGGGAAGCATCATGTGGGGGCTGCCGTAAAGTCAGGGGGATCACATGGTGGGGGGGCCCATACAGTCAGGGGAGATCATGGTGGGGGGTGGTTAATGGGGGCCTGGGGGGCTGCCGTATCATCAGGGGAGCATCATGGTGGGGGCTCCCAATACGCTCAGGGGGGCATCATGTGGGGGCTGCCGGGATACAGTCAGGGAGCACTGGTGGGGGCTGCCGTAACAGTCAGGGGGGGGTGGGGGCCATAAAACTGGGGGGATCATGGTTGGGGGGGGTGCCGGGGATAAGCCAGGGGGGTGATCATGGTGGGGGCTGCCGTATACAGCCAGGGGTTGCATCATGGGGGGCTGCCGTATACACTCTGGGCACATGGGGGGGCTGCCG
>JAODAL010067071.1:0-17467 GCA_025379985.1 Phyllomedusa bahiana
GGGGGAAATTACAAATTTTCTGAGGTGTACAGGCCATAGCTGTAACACAATGTCCAGGGGATGAATCCTCTGTTCCTCCCTCTAGGAGACTGGGTCTCAAGGGTATGGCCTGTACTCACTCTGCCAACTCTTGAAAGTTTGTAGAGAGGTGGGGGACAGGGACTGATGTGCCAAAAAAGTCAGGATTCTAAGATATTTGTGTCCAAATCTGCAGGGACAAGTGGTGGCTGGGAGAAGTCATCATGGTGGTCTGGACTGGATGCAGAACAAAAGGGAAAGTCAATGACTGTGAGTCACAAGATGTAACTGCACTATAATCACTTATATGTCAGCAGAGTCTGTGTACACTGGTGTCTACCACTATACGGTCACTATATGGCGTAATAATGGTCTTTGTATACTGATTTCTATTCAGTAGTAGTATAGGGGTATTATTTATTCACTATGTGGTGGTAATTTGTGGCCGTGTTCTGATGGTATAATCCGGTCCATATGTAGTAGGCTTTTGGTACTTTTGGTCTGGGTATTGTGGGATTTGTTCGGAAGCAGTATGATGGTGATATTTATGGTGAGTTAATCGCTCCTTGTATTATCTAGTAACTGCATGACTTAATAGGTCCCGGTAAATGTTCGAGGTCGAAGGTAGGCCCCATCCAAAAGATTGCCCCTGATTCAAATCAATGGGCTATCCGTGCAATGCATGGATATGTTGGGTCCTCCAGAATGGCTCTGTCTTATGACTGATTATGTCATAATAAGATGGGGATCTTGAACAGGAGATTTTCTGCTATTTACTCAAAAGTTTCTAAGGCTATGTCTACACAGCACTGCATTTTGGTCAGTTTTTCAGCGGATTCAGTAGTTTGAATCTGCTGAAAATGCGAACGTACCCAGCGCTGTGTAGCCCTTAATAGAAAATCCATGCTGTAGTCTACACAACACAGATTTTTTACTGAGGTTTTCCTAAACCAAAAACCGTTTGGCGGAATATCGAACATCTTGTAAATTCTCTGCTGGACCGATGTCGGATTCCCGCAGCCCCAATGTACTGGGCACTGGGATTCTGAAATCCGACCGCCTTTTTTGTGCATAAAATGTGCAAAAAAAAAATAAAAATCTATGCAATTTGAAAATGCCATCAGATTTTGGCCGCCATTCTCAAATTGCTGTTTAGATATAGCCTAATAGGTAAATTCAAAATGGTTTTCTAAATCAGAAAACCTCTTTAGGTCACATGTTTCATTTGAAAGCAGTGTCTTTAAATGATTCTATCCAGTGATTATTTGGCCTTATATGGTTTGTCGTTGGAAAAATGTGCTTAAAATACCAGTTAATCAGAATACTGAAAGCATTTCTTTTGTAGCAATGAATATGTCTGAAAATTACAGCTGTTTACATGTCTATTCAGTATGCCTTACAGAAATTCATTAAAATGGTCAATTGTCTATGATAGATGAACCAACTGTTGTGTCTTTTGATACAACATCCTCTGCTTCCTAATTTAGTGATCTATAATCACAGTCAGGCAGTGTGGGACTGGGGTGTCTGGGGCCCACCAGTGGAGTTGACTCTTGGGGCCCACCAGTGGAGTTGACTCTTGGGGCGCACCAGTGGAGTTGACTCTTGGGGCACACGAGTAGAGTTCATTCTTGGGGTCCACCAGTGGATTCGATTCTTGAGGTCCCCCAGTGGAGTTTATTCTTGGGGTCCACCAGTGGAGGTGATTCTTGGGGCCCACCAGTGGACGTGATTCTTGGGGCCCACCAGTGGAGTTGAATCTTGGGTCCCACCAGTGGAGTTGATCCATGGAATCCACCAGTGAAGTTAATTCTTGGAGCCTACCAGTGGAGTTGAATCTTGGGGCCCACCAGTGGATTTGATTCTTGGGGCCCACCAATAGATTTGATTCTTGGATCACACCAGTGGACTTGATTATTGGGGCCCACCATTGTAACTGTATCTTGTAGTGCTCACCAGTGGAGTTGATTCTTGGGTCACACCAGTGAAGTTGATCCACGGGACCCACCAGTAAAATGTATTCTTGGAGCCCACCAGTAGAGATGATTTTTAGGGACCACCAGTGGAGTTGATTCTTGGGACCCACCAGTGCATATGATTCTTGGGACCCACCAGTGGAGTTGAATCTTGGGTCCCACAAGTGGATTTGATTCTTGGGGCCCACCAGTGGAGTTGATTCTTGAGTCACACCAGTGGAGTTGAGTTTTGGGGCCCATCAGTGGAGTCCATCCATGGGATCCACCAGTGAAGTGGATTCTTGGGGCCCACCAGTGAAGTGGATTTTTGGTCCCACCAGTGAAGTGGATTTTTGGTCCCACCAGTGAAGCGGATTTTTGGGGCCCACCAGTGAAGTGGATTTTTGGGGCCCACCAGTGAAGTGGATTTTGGGGCCCACCAGTGAAGTGGATTCTTGGGGCCCACCAGTGGAGTAGATTCTTGGGGCCCACCAGTGAAGTGGATTCTTGGGGCCCACCAGTGGAGATGATTTTTGGGGCCCACCAGTGAAGTGGATTCTTGGGGCCCACCAGTGAAGTTTATTCTTGGAGCCCACTAGGGGAGATGAATCTTGAGGGCTACCAGTGGAGATGAATCTTAAAGGGGTTGTCTCACGTCATTGATTCATCTTATTTCAGTCCTGTTTTCTTGGTTTCATTTTGAATTCAGAGGCGTGTTTACTGGCTTCTACTAGGCTGCATCAGAAGCCAGGTCTGTAGCTATAGCAACCAGTGCTGGCAGCCTATCATGAGTGATCAAACAGGTCTGTAGCTATAGCGACCTGAGGAGCTGATGCAGAACATACAAGAGGGGATATCTTAGAATAGGTAGGACACTGTTAATGGACACATATTGCAAAGTGACTTGTTTTTGCAAGATCTTTAACATCAAAGGCCATCCTTGTAGTGAGACAACCCCTTTAAGGCCCACCAGTAGAGTTAATTCTTGGGGCCCACCAGTGGATTTGATTCTTGCGGGCCACCAGTGAAGTTTATTATTGGGGTTCACCAGTGGAGGTGATTCATATAGCCCACCAGTGAAGTTGATTCTTGGAGCTAACCAGTGGATTTAAGTCTTGGGGCAAACCAGTGTCGATAATTCTTGGGGCCCACCAGTGGAGTTGATTCTGGGGCCCACCAGTGAAGAGGATTCTTGGGGCCCACCACTGGAGTTGATTCTTAGAGCTCACCAGTGGAGTTGATTCTTATGGACCACTACTGAAGTTGGTTCTTGGGGCCCACCAGTGGAGTTGATTCTTGAGGACCACCAGTGAAATTTATTCTTGGGGACCACCAATGGAGTTTATTCTGAGAGCCCACCAGTGGAGTTAATTCCTGGGGCTCACCAGTAAAGTTGGTTGTTGGGGCCCATCAGTGGAGTTGATTTTTAGGGCCTACCAGTAGAGTTGATTCTTATGGCACACCAGTGGAGTTGAATCTTGAGGTGACACCAGTGGAGTTGATTCTTGGTGCCCACCAGTGGAGTTGATTCTTGGTGCCCACCAGTGGAGTTGATTCTTGAGGACCACCAGTGAAATTTATTCTTGGTGCCCACCAGTGGAGTTGATTCTTGGTGCCCACCAGTGGAGTTGATTCTTGAGGACCACCAGTGACATTTATTCTTGGGGACCACCAGTGGAGTTGATTCTTAGAGCCCACCAGTGGAGTTGATTCTTAGAGCCCACCAGTGGAGTTGATTCTTGGAGCCCACCAGTGGAGTTGATTCTTAGAGCCCACCAGTGGAGTTGATTCTTGGAGCCCACCAGTGGAGGTGATTCTTAGAGCCCACCAGTGGAGTTAATTTCTGGGGCCCACCAGTAAAGTTGGTTGTTGGGGCCCATCAGTGGAGTTGATTTTTAGGGCCTACCAGTAGAGTTGATTCTTATGGCACACCAGTGGAGTTGAATCATGGGGCCCACCAGTGAATTTTAATCATGAGGTGACAGCAGGGGAGTTGATTCTTGGGGCCCACCAGTGGAGTTGATTCTTGGGGGCCAACGGGGGATTCTTTGGGCCCACCAGTGAAGTTGATTCCTGAGGCCCACCAGTTAAGTTGATTATTGGGGCCCACCAGTGGATTTGATTCACGGAGCCTAACAGTGAAGTTTATTCTTGAGGCCCACCAGTGGAGGTGATTCTTGGGGCCCAACAGTGGAGATGATTCATAGGGTACACCAGTGAAGTTGATTATTGGGGCCAACCAGTGGAGTTGATTCTTGGGTCAACCAGTGTAGTTGATTCTTGGGGCCCACCAGTGGATTTGATTCTTGTGGGGGGCCCACCAGTGGAGTTGATTCTTGGGGCCACCAGTGGAGTTGATTTTGGGCCCAGCAATAGAGTTGGTTCTTGGGGCCCCAGTGGAGTTGATTCTTGGGGGCCCACCATGGAGTTGATTCTTGGGGCCCAAACCCGTGGAGTTGATTCTTGGGGCCCACCATTGGAGTTTTATTCTTGGGGCCCACCAGTGGAGTTGATTCTTGGGGCCCACCAGTGGAGTTGATTCTTGGGGCCCACCAGTGGAGTTAATTATTGAGGCCCACCAGTGAAATTTATTCTTGGATTCCACCAGTGGAGTTGAATCTTGGGGGCCTACCAGAGAAGTGGATTCTTGGGGCCCACCAGTGAAGATGGATCTTGAAGCCGACCAGTGGAGAAGAATCTTGAGGCCCACCAGTGAAGTTGATTCATGGGGGCCACCAGTGAAGTGGATTCTTGGGCCCACTGGTGAACATGAATCTTTAGGCCCACCAGTGGAGATGAATCTTGAGGCCCACTTGTTGAGATGATGCTTGGGTCCCACCAGTGGATTTGATTCTTGGGGCCCACTAGTGAAGTTGATTCTTGGGACCCACCAGTGGAGTTGAACCATGGGAACCACCAGTGAAGTTGATTCTTGGAGCCCACCAGTGGAGTTGAGTTTTGGGGCCCACCAGTGAAGTTCATTCTAGGGGACCACCAGTGGAGTTGATTCTTGGGGCCCACCAATGAAGTTGGGTCTTGGGGCCCACCAGTGGAGTTGATTTTTGGGGGCCACTAGTGGAATTAATACTTGAGGCCCACAAGTGGAGTTGATTCTATGGGCCCACCAGTGGAGTTGATACTTACCGCCCACCAGTGGAGTTGAATCTTGGGGCCCACCAGTGGAGTTGAATCTTGTGGCCCACCAGTGGAGTTGAATCTTGTGGCCCACCAGTGGATTTGAATCTTGGGGCCCACCAGTGGAGTTGAATCTTGTGGCCCACCAGTGGATTTGATTCATGTGGCCAACAGTGGAGTTGATTCTTGCGTCCCACAAGTGGAGATGATTCTTGAGGCCCACCAGTAGAGTTGATTCATGGGTCCCACCATTCGAGTTGGTTCTTGGAACCCACCAGTGAAGTTAATTCTTGGGATCCACAAGTGAAATTTATTCTTGGGGCCCATCAGTGAAGTTGGTTCTTGGGGCCCACTAGCAGAGTTGATTCTTAGGGCCCTCCAAACAATTTGATTCTTAGGGCCCACCAGTGGAGTTGAATTTTGGGGTCCACTAGTGGATTTTACTCTTGGGGCCTACCAGTGGATTTGATTCTTGGGGCCCACCAGTGGAGTTGATTTCTTGGGTCACACCATTGGAGTTGATTCTTGGGTCACACCATTGGAGTTGATTCTTGGGTCACACCATTGGAGTTGATTCTTGGGTCACACCATTGGATTTGATTCTTGGGTCACACCATTGGAGTTGATTTTTGGGGCACACCAGTGGAATTGATTCTTGGGGCCCACCGGTGAAGTTGATCTTGAGGCCCACCAGTAGAGTTGATTACTGGGGCCCACCAGTGAAGTTGGTTCCTTTGGACCCACCATTGGACTTGATTCTTGGGGCGCACAAGTAAAGTTGCTTCTTGGGCTCACTATTGGAGTTGATATTTCGGACCCACAAGTAGAGTTGATTCATGAGGCAACCAGTGAATTAGATTCCTGGGGCCCACCAGTGAAGATGAATCTTGAGGCCCACCAGTGAAGTTGATTCTTAGGACCCACCAGTGAATTTGATTCTTCGGTCACACCTGTGGAGTTAATTCCTTTGGCTCACCAGTGGAGTTTATATTTGAGGCCCCCAAGTGGAGTTTTTTCATGGGGACCACCAGTGAAGTGGATTCTTGGGGCCCACCAGTGGAGTTGATTTTTGGGGCCCACCAGTGAAGATGAATCTTGCGGCTCACCAGTGGAGATGACTCTTGAGGCTCATCTGGGCAGTTGATTCTTAGGGCCCACCAGTAGATTTGATTCTTGAGGCCCACCAGTAAAGTTGATTCTTGGGGCCCTACACTGAAGTTGATTCTTGGAGCCCGTCAGTGAAGATGAATCTTGTGGCCCACCAGTGAAGATGCATCTTGAGGCCCATCTATGGAGTTGATTCTTAAGGTCCACCAGTAGATTTGATTCTTGAGGCCCACCAGTAAAGTTGATTCTCGAGGGCCACCAGTGGAGTTGATTCTTGGAGCCCACCAGTGGAGTTGATTCTTGGGGCCCACCAGAGACGTTGATTCTTGGGGAGCACCACCAGATTTGATTCTTGAGGCCCACCAGTGGAGATGAATCTTGACGCCCGCTTGTGGAATTGATTCATGTGACCCATTCTACAGCTACTGTACATAACTGCACATAATGCTCATGGCTCTTGTACTCTGCTTCTCTTTCTCTGCATTTTTACCTGAATAGCAGTCCCAGGCCTACCATGCCGAGAGGCCCAATGAAATTTTCCCCTGATCCCGTGTGGGCAAATCTGACCCTTGAATTGGGTCAGAAATATTCAGATTAAATTTGGGAGGAGATAAAAATATACAGTTTGCCTCCTTTCTACTTCTGACATTTTCTACACACTTTATCCATTGCTATAACCAAGTGCTGTTAATGTGTTTTTAAAACTGAACTTTAACCATGATCACAATGTCTATCTCTAAATTACATATATTTGTTCTGCCAACTGCCCTATCCAAACTAGGATCTGCTGAAAGCAGAGCAAGATCATCCCTGTCTTCCGTTCAAGAAAATTGCAGTTTTTTCCTTCTAAGTAATACTCTTGTGCTGCTATAGAAATTTGGTGTGGGGTATGGAAAAATTAATGGAACTGAAAACCAGACCTGTCCTGCTTCTTATGAATCAGGGCTTCCCTTGCCTTTCTTCATGTAGTCATTAGGCAGGAACTGTTTAGATATCGTTAATCCATGGCAACAAATGAGCTATCATAAACTGGAACACAAATCCTTGGTAACTTGAGGTACTTCAGCAACAGCTTTTTATCACAAACATTAAAGGGGTTTTCCAAGACTTTTAAAAACCTCCCTACCACTCCCCCCAAACTAGAAAATTAACCCATACTTACCCCCCCATCAACACTGTTCTAGCGATGCCAGAGCTCTAGTGTTCCCCCATATGTTCATGGATCACATGATACTGCAGCCAATCACTGACCTATGTATATGTAGGAATGTGACTGCTATTATATGAACGTCATCACTGAGGGACCGAGGAGGAACCCTCGAGCTCTGGCAGCGCTGAGGGTGGTAATGGGAGACGGAAGTCTGGGTTTATTTTCTATTTTAGCACAGTGAAGGGTGGTAGGGAGGTTTTTACAAGTTTTGTAAAACCCTTTAAGTTATTTCTATATTCTTTGTTATAATTAGAGATGGGCGAATTTCTCAAAAATTCATTCGGGGTTCCTGTTTTTCCGTCAAAAATCTTTCCCCAAATTTATTCGGGGCGAATCGCGTTAAAAAACACATTTCTGGTGCAGAGCCTGTAGGTGTTGTAAACGTTGTGCCATGATCAAAAAAGCATAGGGAGGAGTTTGGCTTCATACAATTGTTTTAGTAGACACGCACATGACAGCCACCACTCTAGAATCGCTTCACTTTTTCAATTCCCTGGGCCTTACAGGGCAAAAGACCAATAATAAAGGGGGGAAACGCAGCCTGAAAAGGGTAACATCAGCCCAGTTTGAAGAACCGAGCTGGGGCCCCAAGACCACTAAACGAAAAGACCACCCTTTTCCCACCGACATCAATGTTTCCACATTTTGACAAAACCCTTTTCTGTTAAACGTGATACATGTGAAACCCCCCGAAAGGTGGAGGGGGTGTCGGCAGTAAATTTTGCTTTGAGTCACTGATCATTTTGCCCTTTTTTTCTCCGTCGGTCCCTTTCAATTGGTCAATAATCCTCACATCGCTAACCCCAAAAAAACAAACAGAATTGACCCAAAAACAGAGATGCCCAAAAATGGGATATTTGCATGTCTTCTGGTTCTGTATCCACTCCTGCTTTTTGGTAGCAAATCATAAACAACTTGACCTTTTAAAATTCCTTTTTGACAGTGAAAAGAAGGGAAAACCCCAAACAAGTGGAAATGCATAGAGTGGTGGAGGGGGGAAAAAAGCATTAAAACCCACAGGGTGTTTTCCGGGTGGAAAAGCGTCAGTTGGCCGCTGAGTGGGGCCCCGAGTGGCACAATGACAAATTCTGGAAGTGGCAGCAACTCAGGTGCCCACAGGGTGCACAATGACAAATTCTGGAGGTGGCAGCATTTCAGGAGCCCCAGAGTGGCAAAATGAAAAATTTTCTGAAGGGGGCAGCCACATCAGACCCAAAGGAGGGCACAATGAAAAAAGTGTGGAGGGGCGGCAAGCAGCAAGCAGTGCAAGGTCAGGTGGCACAATGAGAGTGTGGAGGTGGGGGCAATTCCTCCGGTAAAGAGGGGGAAAAGGCGATGGAGCAACGGGCAGCAGATGTGTGGCATCAGGGGGTGGCAGCATCCAATAGGGCTGAGGCAGGTATTAGAATCCAACCCATTTCTAAAATTTTTTGGGGGGGCTTTCATGGCGATCTATCGAGCAAAAAGGCTTGGGTTGGGGGGGGAAATCCTGGCCGATCCACCCCTGATTATTTTGCAAAGGTCAGCCCTTTTCCCACATTTTGGGTGGACAAGGGGTTCTCCTTGGGAACTATGGCCCCCAGCATGAAACACTCGCTTGACCCCACACCGGGCCAGCAGGACGCTTCTCTCTTGCAAACCGGCAAATTGCAGCCACACATCAATTTGGGCTGCCCATAGTCCACGGATTTTTAACCGGGGTGGCAGAGTGCTGTGAAGTAGGCCACCACCTTTTGGGTTCAGGTCTGTTTTCCGGGTTCCTGCGTGCGCTGAGTACTCTCCTCACAGCGGGTAAAGGGAATTTCCATCAACGACCCCAGACTTGGCTGCTACGCTCTCCCCACCCCCCCCCCCCCCACAGCACCAGGGGCAGTGGACATAGGAGGGGGAACCCCCCGGTCAGACTACAGGGGAAGGGCGATGACACATAGGCAACGGCCCTACTACTACACGGGATTTCCTACGTACGCCATTTCCCTCCCTCTTGGCACGGGAAAAAAAGGGTCCCCAAATTTTGGGACCTTTAGCGGGGGCCCAAGAAGTGTAGAGCCAAAAGCATCCCCTCCCGGAGGGGACTTTGGGTATACTACCAGGAAAATCAGCATGTGCGGGCCACTGGGCAAGTGCACTGGGGGACTCCTTGCTCCATCTCCATTACTGCCATTGTTTCTGGGTCATCTCCTCGTCTTTCCCTCTCCCATTTCCCTCCCTGAGATTAGCCCCCCACCCCCTCCAACCCCTGCCAGACAGATTTTTGCACATTCCTGTTTCCAGGAATGAAATGGTACGTTATTCATTGGTCCGGCAACTGAAAAAATAATTTCCCTTTAAAGGGCTTGAAAATGGCGGTTCACGATGAGTTTTGCCATGGCTGACATCAAAAAAATTACACAGGGGATACCCTTCCATTTTTGCATACAAAAAATGAATGGTTTTTGTTATAAGGGGTTTTTTTGGGGCTTTAATCCAAGGGGGAAAATGGATATATAGTTGGGGAGGCCCTTCTGCGCTGCAACTAAGAGGTTTCCCTTGGTTTGTAAAATGGAAAAAGTGCATGCACGTTTCCGGTCATTTTTAGAAGCTTCAGATGGGGGGAAGACTTCAGGAACCTTTTGACAACCAGATTAAACACTGCGCCTGCAGGGCCATGGGGGCATTCCCCTCGGTGCAGCAGGACACCATGTTCCTTTTCCCTTGTCTTCACCATGGTTCCCATTTTCAGTTTTTCCGGAGAAAGCCACACACGATTTTTTTTGAAAAGGAGCATTCCCTCCCCCGTGTACTTCATTTGCCCCGGCAAACCGGTGTAGAACGGTGACACGCTGGGGCCCTGCACAGTGGGAATGGAGCACACTTTTGACTTGATTTTGGAGGAGGGGGCGGAAAATTTTGGGCAGGGTAGCATTTGACAAATGGAGGAAAAGCGCGTCCCTGTCCAAAGTTGTTGGGTGGTGGGAGGAAGCACATTTTACCCAGTGGGCCGTAAAAGGGCATGTACTGGTCCTGACCAAAGTTACAGCTCCAACGTCCGGCTGCCCTGCACCTTGGAAGAAACCGAAAGCTCAAGGATGGGCCCACCTTCGTTCTACATATTTGGAAGGGCTGGGGCTGCCTTTTTGGAAAATAAGTTTCGGCTTGGAACTCTCCCCCCGCTCGGCAAACCATTAGTTCTCTAACGGTGCAGAGTGCCCCCACTTGGAATGGAGGGGCGCGTACCAACAACTGGACGGAGCACGGCAGCTTCTCACTGGTGGTTGGACGCATACTGTTGTCTCTTGGCAAACCCTTTTTGAACGCTGCTGGGCCCCTAGAGCGAGGACAGGGGCATCTGGACCGGGAAAATGATGGGAAAGACAAAAATCCCTTTGGAAAGGGGGGTGGAGCCTTTACTGTGAAATGGTCGTGCCACTAGGGGCTGGCTGTTGCTGCGGCGGCAAATGGACCACCCCAAATTTAACACTTCCCCAGGCCCCTGGATTGGGGACGCCATGTGTTAGCAGGGCCGTGGTCCAACGTTTGCTCCCTTAGCAAAATCCAAACTTTTTTTAAATATTTTCTCCTTTTTAAACATGAACATACAAATAACAGACAACAGTCTTTGCATCATGGAAAAGGGGCAATACTTATCGCATTTAAAACGTTGCCCTATTCTCAAAGGAAAAATATTTTAAAGGTCAAAATTTGTCATCCAACCAAGACCCCCATTAAAATTCCCAGGTACCACACTTGTCAAAGCAGCCGGTAAAATATCTTTTTAAAGCCCCTGTGGGAAACCCTATGTGGGCAAAAATATAACAAAGGGGAAAAACGGCTCAAGAGCATAGATCGGCATCCGCTTTATAACAGAAAAGGATAAAAACAGAAAATGATAATCGTGATTTGCAATGCAAGGAAAATAAATTTGTGAAAATACCGTAGCACGCCATTTCTTCGAGGGCCTCATAACGTATCAGAACTTAAATGGGGCTACTAGAAAGAGTTAAAAATCATCTGTTATAAAACCCGAGTGAACATCAACAAAAGAGAAAGCTTTTGGAAAGGGTTGGGATCTCTCAGCCCCAAAGGTTAAATGAAAAATTTGAATTTAAAATTTTTTTATATTGTTAAAGTTGATTTTAAAGGGATATAATCATACTTTCCCCATCCGCATGCTTGATAAAAAAGCATTCTTCGAAACGCGCCCGGGTTTGCGGAAAATTCTCCTCCCCTATCCTCATACAAACATTGAGAATATGGGCTCCCCTTTTAAAGCGATAAGTATTTCACCTTTTTTTAAACTGCAAAGACTGTTGTCTGTTATTTGTATTTCATGATAAAAAAGGGGAAAATATTTTAAGAAAATTTGGTCAATTTGTAAGATGTTTTTATGCAGCTATGGAAGACTCGCATTCCCAAAAGAACAAAAAAAAAGGTGCATGGTTGTTAAAATGAAGGGGACTTGTGTTTTGAAACGTTTTTTTGCTCCCTGGCCACGCTTAACTTTTGCCCCCAATTCACATATAACAGTCCGCTCCTGGTTTTTCTTAGAAAGAATGCCACACCGCCGAGTAGGGATTTTACCGAAAGGCTCCGCACTGACTGATCTAACACCGATCCCACGAGCCCCGTGCCGCTACTTTCTTGACCCGCAAAACGGGTTTTTTTAACCCTGGGGCCATTTGGCTCCCGACCTCGCACTGCTTCCACCCTCTGACTCAGGCCCCCTAGCAATGCTGGCTCACCCCTGCCTACCCAAGCGACACCCTCTTCTCCTGACGAGTGAAAGCCCCTTTCTTTACCCCGGCTCCCCCAAATGCGATCGGCTACGCTCATTTGTTTTGGTTGCCGTCATTGCTATTCTCCTCAGTGGGGCTCATAGCAGAGCCCCGACGCTTGCAACAAACCTCCCCTGCCATCTCCCCACAATACTTTCCCCCACTGCAAGAAGAGCGGATGTCTTGCCCCACCCCTTCCGGGGCAAGTACTGCTTACTGCCTCAAAGAGTTCGTCCTCGCTGTATAGTGGCGGGGAGCCTAGACCACATAGATCTGTGGCTGAGGGAACCGAACGGGACAGAGGTGGGTTGAGGACAGGTGAGGGCCGCTGACCCGCTCCTGGGCCATGCCAACTAAGGGTTGAGTCTGATGTTCCCACCGACTCTTGGCTGGGATTGTCAGATGTCATCTGGGAGGAAGTGGATGACCTAGTCAACCAATCAAGAACCCTTGGGTTGCTGGTCAACACTCGGCCGCTAGATGACATCGGCAGTTCTGGCCTCACCGAGTCACCTCTGCTGCGACGTCCCCTTAGGCCTCGTTCACACGGCTTATTTCAGAACGTATTTACAACGGATTGCCGATCGTAAATACGTTCTGAAATCAGTTGAAAATCAGTTGCAAATAAGTGTCACTAAGTGTGGCACGTATTTGTAACTGATTTCCCGACGGATTCACTATCTCCAATCATTGTAGGTGGTGAATACGTCCGTAAATAATTGACATGTGAATTGTTTTTCCGTCCGGATTGCCGTCGTCAATCCGCGGCGGCAATCCGGAACGGAACTACGCGTCGTGTGAACGACGAGCCGTATTTTCTATTGAAATCAATAGAAAATAGGCTGTGACTTATTTCGGACGGATTTGCCGACGGATTGACGATCGTCAATCCGTCGGCAAATACGCGGCGAAATAAGCCGTGTGAACGAGGCCTTACTGTGCTGCGACCTGTGCCTGCTCCACGAACGTTTGTGCCATGCTACTCACATGTAAAGGGCCTGCCACCTCTCTGTCTCTCTGTTTGATCAAAAAATAAATTTAAGCCTTGGGTATGAAATACCATACAGAACAACCAGATGTAATTTAGGCGGATCGAGGACAATAAAGTAAAGACACCCTGTATTTTTGTCCAAATTACCGCACAATCAAGAAGTTAGATTAAGCCTTGTGTATGAAATATCATACAGAAAAAACAGATGTAAATTAGGCGTATATGGGACAAAATAAAAAAGACATCCTATATTTTAGTGCAAATTAACCCACAATCAAGGGGTTAAATTAAGCCTTGGGTATTAAATACACTACAGAACAACCAGATGTAAATTAGGTAATATATGGGACAGAAGTACACCACCCTGGACTTTAGGGAGAATACCCTACAAACTACAAGAAAATAATAACGCTGGTTAAATAACAAGTGTGCAAATGAACAAGATTAGGCCACCAATAGTGCAGCGAGACTAATAATAAAGATTTTTGAATTCCTGGTCACCTGGGTCACCGCTTGAGATGACTAATGATCAATGCCAGGGAGCAGACTCTAAGGAGCCCTAATTCTAACTCCCAGGTCGCTATACCTGACATGACCGCTCGCAGTGACAGCGAAGGTGCAGCGAGGTATAGGAGAAGTTGGCTGAGAAGTGGTTGGTTGGCAGGCAGATAAGTAATGCAGGTGGCAGGCAGAGAACAGTCGAGGTCACAGGTACGGGTCAAAATCCAGATAGCATAAATGTAGCCAAGATATTCTTTAAGCAAGCACAACAATACATTGGCAAGAAGTGCATGAGGAAGTGCCTTAATAAAGGGTCCAGCACCCGGTAATAAGTGATCAGGAGAGCGCTGGCCCTTTAAATTTGTGAGAGTCCGCGCATCCTAGGGAGCAGTTCCACATGCGCCAGCTAGCAGCAAAGAACAGGAGCGGATCAGAAGCGGGGAGTAACGACCAGCCCGGGAGACAGAAACATGAGCGCATCCACGGTTCAGAGCAGGGACCGTGGAGTGCATCATGACAGTGGAAATAAACACTATGGGCGACATGTTTGAATCTCGCCACGTCGGAGCGCACGTTGTCGCCCGATTTCAAGCGAAAGCTGCGCCTCCCTCATGTATGTCGTCGCCCGAGGTGCGCTCATACATGCAGTGTAAAGTCCACCGCGCCTCGCCAGTGTATGAGGCGCAGTGCGGGAATTAGGTGCAGTGCGGGACTGCGCCTAAGATTCGCTGCTCGAGGAGGTGCGCTCATTTATGCGGTGAAAAGTTTCCTGCACCTCGCCAGTGAGTGAGGCGCAGTGCGGGACTGCGCCTAACATGTATTCCAATTTGAGACAGGCTGGAAAACAGCGAGAAATCATTTAACATGTTAGTAAAGAGCAAAAAGAGTTGTCTTTCAAATGAATGAATGAATAAAGTGAAAAATCAAAGCTAAAGTCTAAAAGCGAATAAATGTAGTGAAAAAGTGAATCATTAAAAATTAAAGTGAAAATATATAAGATCGCTCAAGATATAAATCTCAGCTCCGTGAGGCATGGAGTATGAATCCAAAAAATCGTTTTTACTAGGTGTAAAACATTCTCTGAAAAAGAGCTCAAACCTTCTAAAAAAATACAATAAAAAAATCAATATATAGAACGAACAGGAAGCCAGCTCACCGTCAGTGTTCCACCCCTGGACGTGCACGGATAGACTGGAAACAAGTCTCAGGTGATCCAAACAAACAAAGAGGAAGTCCAGCTCAAGACCAGGTAGGTAGAAAATATGAAGATAGCCTTTATTCCAAATGCATTAAAACAGAGTCGACATGACCATGATGTAGTTGTAGTAAGAAAGCGCTAACGCGTTTCGAAATTATAGCTATGATTAAGGAATAATCTTCCGAAACGCGTTAGCGCTTTCTTACTACAACTACATCATGGTCATGTCGACTCTGTTTTAATGCATTTGGAATAAAGGCTATCTTCATATAAAAAAAATCACTAACAAAAAATCAATATCGGCACAACATCAGGAATTGGGATATTGAAAATTGCCGGGAAATACAGTATTTCAAATTCTGTAAGCGCTTCTCATTGGTCGGCAGAAACCTGCCAATTAGAATAGAAGCGACAGTGAACCATTATAACCTATGGAGTAGTATTGACTAATCAAATGAAAAGGCGGGACAGTTCAAAATACAGTAATAAAGGCAGAAAAGAGCTGATTGGTTGAGCTAGCGGGGGCTTGACTATCCCAGCCAATCAGAATAGGAGCGACAGTGACCCATTATAACCTATGGAGTAGTATTGACCAATCAAATGAAAAGGAGGGACAGTTCAAAATACGGTAAAAAAGGCAGAAAAGAGCTGATTCGTTAAGCTAGCGGTGGCTTGGCTATCCCAGCCAATCAGAATAGGAGCGACAGTGACCCATTATAAGCTATGGAGTAGTATTGACCATTCAAATTAAAAAGGCGGGACAGTTCAAAGTACAGTAAAAAAGGCAGAAAAGAGCTGATTGGTTGAACTAGCGAGGGCTTAGCTATCTCAGCCAATCAGAGCGCGAGCTACTTGTCCCATTGTAGTCAATGGAGAGATCGGGGTAATGAAATCTCGGCTCTCAGCGCCGTGCGGCATGGAGTATGATTTAAAAAATCTTTTTTATTAGGTGTCAAATATTATCTGAAAAAGAGTTTTGGAATCATACTCCATGCCTCACGGAGCGGAGAGCTGTGTACTGTTGTAACAGTCGACCTAGAGCACTTTTTGCCCCATTCCATTACGTTCTTGCTTCACTTCGCCTCCTCCGGCTCATTTAGACCAGCGATCATGCATACACGGACTATTCGAAAGTGCCGCGTCCCGTCCCAGAACGCCCACGCCACGCCTATTGCACGCCCCTTCATTTTAGGCGCATCCGAAAGTGGCGAAGCTTGCGCCTAACATCACATCACTGCGTCCGACAGGGGATTCAGATCGGTGAGGCGCAGTTTTCGCCAGAAACATGTCGACATACATGTCGCCCTATATATTAAGAACATAGGAAAAAAATGGAGGAAAAGAAGAAAAATGTCTGGAGAGGCAAAAATAACTAAAAAGGGGTAATATGAAGCAAAACAGCAAGTAATAACAGAGAAGAGACCAAAAAGAGAAAGTTGATTGGGATGAGTTAGAAGAGTGTAACAGTGTAAGATAAGTAAGTGATATTGTATATAGAGATAGTAGTTGTGTATTGCGGCATAGTGTATAAGGTCAACAGGTGATGGAAAAGAGAAAGAATGAGGAGAGATTGTAAATAAAGTAATAGAATGGCCAGTAGAGAGTATACGGAAGGGAAGCAGTGCTTACCAATATGAGATCAATGGAGAGAAGAAGATTGTATGAGTGTGGGGGGGCACAAAATATATGGAAGACTGGGGAAAAGCTTAAAAAATTGCAAAAATATAGGATAATGGGAAGAGTATAAACAGGGACTCACTAGTCATAGTTTAAGGTTTGGTTTGGGGCTGCATGAGTGTTGTCGGCTTTGGGGAGCTACAGTTCATTGCGGGAACCATGAATGCCAACATGTACTATGACATGATCACCTCCCTTTGGAAACTGGGCGGCAGGGCAGTATTACAACATAATAACGAGCCCAATCACACCTCCAAGAGGACCACAGCCTTGCTTACTTAGATGAGGGTAAAGATGCTGAACTGGCCAAGTATGTTTTCAGTCCTAACCCTATCGAGCATATGTGGAGCATCCTCAAAAGGAAGTTGGGGGAGCACAAGGTCTCTAACATCAACCAGCTCCATAATGTCGTTATGGAGGAGGATTCCAGTGGCAACCTGTGACGCTCTAGTCAACTCAAAGCTCAAGAAAGTGGCAGTGCTGGAAAATAATTGTGGGCATACAAAATATTTTGGGCCACCTTTGGACACAATTAGTCCATTGTTACTTAGGGGTGTACTCACTTTTGTTGCCAGCGGTTTAGACATTGATGGCTGTTTGTTTAGTTATTATGAGGGTACATCAAATTTACAGTATTATAGAAGCTGTACACTGACTACTTTACATTGTATCAAAGTGTCATATCTTCAGTGTTTTCCCTTGACAATATGTAATACAATATTTACAAAAATATGAGTGGTGTATTTATATATTCACCATGTTTAATAAACTATAAATAACATAATTACGTGTATGAACAAAAGCAAATTATTTACTGCACCTTACAAGATGGCAAGTTCTTGTTCTGTTCATCAACCTGCCGATAATTAATGTAACGCTTATTTTCTTTTGCACAGAAAGAAGACTAAAAAAAAAATTCAA
>JAODAL010067072.1:0-17467 GCA_025379985.1 Phyllomedusa bahiana
AGTACATGGGAAAAAAGGGCCCTTATGTACTTTTTTTAAAATATAAAGTGCAGAGAAAAAACCTTTGTTTCAAACCAAAAAGTCTTTTCTTCGGGGGGTGCGGGAGGGAGAGGGGAAGTATGCGCTGATTCATTATATCCTTCATATCATAGCCAATTCCTTGACAATTCTGTGTAGAATGACAAAGCCAGAAGGTCATACACAATTTCTTATTGCTTTTTCCTGTTAGTCTATGGTGTGTAAATTTGATCTGCTGACAGTGCCAATGTTTTATTTCAGTGTGATAATTGGCAGTCTGACTTCCGTCTGAGACCTACACAGGTCACAATTTTATAGCATATCTAATTGCTATGTCATGAAAGTTGATACTGACACTATTAAAATGGTTTTCTGGTTTTATGAAAATAAAATTTAAAGAAATTGTTTAGGATGAGAAAAGGATAATTTTCAATATTTATGCTAAGACAGAGCTAAGATGTAATACCAGAAATGGCCATAGAATAAGACTGATTGCTGAATAAATAAAAGTAGACCCTTTGGTAAACCTAAACCTCTCTTTTAATCAAGAGTATAAATCAACAAAATAATTATGCACCTTTTCTTTTAACAAGTCACTATTTGCAAGACATTGGATTGTCATCAGTAAATCAGAGGCTGAATATTAGTGTATGCTTAGTTCTACTCTTAGCCGAAAAGTGAATACAATTGCATCTATTCTGTACAACTCTCTGTAAGCAGTAGCACACATTTCTACTGTGTAACAGTATGAAGACTATGATGTTTAGCTCATTGAGCTTTTCCTATGCCGGATATAATTATATCCACTTCTTAGCTAAGGGCGGGTCTAAGTATAATAATAATTATAATAATAATAATAATAATAATAATAAACAATAAATTAATGCATACATACAATTAATAAAACAGTCTTTATTTCTATAAAACCAACATATTCCTCAGAACTTAATAATTGTGAAATACTCTTTTTACACTGTTTCAAGGTTGCTGCCTATGAGACAGCAACCATAATAGTAGTTCCTATAGAGCTGAAACCTGATTTAAAACTGTCACTACTGTGTTTCAACTATAGGCACATCTTTGATATGCACAAACAGTTGAAAACAACCATGGAGCATGAAGCCATTGGTCCCCTGCCCTGCTAATTCATCTTTTAGACCACATATTTACACACAGTTTTTAAACCTCAGTTATTATCATAGTGATGCAACATCTGCTGTGCCAGGGCAAGGGTGGAGTTAGATGCCGTAGCTAGATAGTTAATGTCCGGGGACCCAAAGAAAGGCCGAGGACAGGAAAAGGAGAGCTCCTGTGATGTAATGTAGATATAGTGATGTAGTTTCCTAATATTTGCCAACTGGAGTGCTTCAGAATCTTGAGAAAATGTGCTGCCAGACAGCCATGAATCGAACTGAAAGTCATTTGATGTCACCCAGCTGTTCCGGAAGCTGGATAGCCTATCCAGCAACCGGGAAAGTTGGGTGACATCCACCACAGCAGGAATCCAGAAAAGCTGGTGCCTGCTGTAGGTGATCGTTGCTAGTCAGCTTTCCTGGATAATGGATAGCCTATTCAGTATCCAAGAAAGCTGGACAGGCAATGGGAGGGTGAGATCAGGGGAAAGGGAGGGGGTTAGTGGATTGCACAGCACAGTCCTGGGGATCCCCGAGACAGCCAAAAAAGTTGGGACCCCAGCCAGCTGTCCTAAGTGGTTGGGCCATCATTCCCAATTCAGGACGGTTGGGAGGTGTGTGAAAGGGGGCGCATTTTTTTATTCTTTGTGGATACTAATACTGCGTGCGGTGCAAGGGGTCTTTATTACAATTTGCGACACTGTAGATGGCAAGGGTATACACAGAGGGAAGGTGCTGGAAAAGTGAGGAGTCTAAGATATTTGTGTTGTAAATTCTGCAGAGATGAGTCGATGCCTAGGGAAGTTGTCATGGTGGTCTGGACAAAATGGAGAAGAAAAGGTAAAGCAAACAGAACCAACCAAAAAATACATCACCTGTGAGTCACAGGATGTATGTGTACTATAATCACACATACATCTGCAGAGCGCCTATGACCACTACATGGTCACTGTATGGTGGTAAGTAGAGATGAGTGAATTTCTCAAAAATTCAATTTGGCCGATCGCTATGAATTTTCCACCAATAGAAATTTTATTTGCGCCTCGAAAAGACATTAAAAACAAACTATTTCTAGCCTGCAGGAGAGGGCCTGTATGGTGTTATTAGAACATTGTGATGCGCAGAAATATTGCATAGGGGATGCGTGGTTTGGTATTGAAATACAATGCTGTGAATTTATTATGACACATACCTGTGAGTAGAAGAGTGAAGAAATCAGCGCGATACCTTTTAGAGGGCTAACTGGTATTTTGATGGTAAGCCTTATCGAGAGTACCTAACTACTTCTTCAGACATGGTGTTGATACAAGAAGGACTGGAAAATTTACAGACTTATTATTACACAAAAGACATGGAACCTTCAAAGTCTACTTTAGAATTCTTAAAAATAATCAAATGCAATATAAGCTAAAACAAGTCATTTACCAAAAAAAAAAAGGTCGAAGAACATCAAACAATCTGGGAAACTTGTGAGGCGTGGACCACGCGGCGTCTGTAATTCTTCATTTATCTCGTACCCATCCAGGTGTTATTGTGGCTCTCACAGTTCACACATAGTTTGACATAAAAGCTGCACAATGAATATTTCACTGACATCTTTTTGCCACCAGGTTTCAAATTTTTGCATTAATTTAAAATTTACCCATTTCCGCTTTTCTCTCTCCTCTGTGTCTAAAATGTTCATTAAAACCATAATCTTCAAACTCTTCAATAGAATTGGTCATCTCGGAGTAATGTGCGGCTACTGTGGCAAGATAATGGTTTTCTGTTTGTTGTAATGGTGAATTCTTGTACGTGAATTCTTATAGCGGCTGGCTGACGACTCTGCTGTTTCCCAACATAAAGGGGCCTGTGGTCGGACATTGCACACACCATGTTCAGATACCAACACATTAGGAAAAACCTGCTCAGGAAAATGTCCCCCTAATTTCTGTGCACCTGATGGGCTGTGGGACAGGTTACAGACTGTCTTCGGTTGTGGATGTGACTGCAGGTCTTGACTGTTCTGCAGGCAGGGCTATGTAGGTGCCATTTTCCAGTTGGGGCCTTTCAGGGCATCCCGGACAATAATACGCCGCCGCGTTTGGTGGTTGCCGAAAGGGAAGAGCGGGGGACTGGGATAATTTCTTTTGAGTGTTGTCCCTATGTAGCAAGGTTGGGGAAGTTCCTTGGCAATACCTTCATAGGATACTCAGTGTGGGTTGTAGGTGAAAACTAGGGGCATCGTTCTTCATTCTGGGTCTTTTGTATGTAAGGTAGATTGTTTCTGTTGCATGGCTGCTGCTTTGCTGATTTGATTGTCAGTCACTTTTGTTTGTATACCAAATTGGAGAAATTTTGTCCTCAGATCCATGGAGGTGCTTGTCCAGGTTCTGTCTTGGTCGGCGGCATTTTCAATTGTTATCGTCTTATAGACTGGCTTGTATTATAATTAATTTGTTTGTGTGCTTAGGGTGGAAGCTGTCGTTTATGAGGTAGGCCGTTCTGGCACTGTGGGTTTGTGGTATACTGATGCGACGTAGCCGGTGGTCTTAGATGTGGTATTGTGGAACAAGAAGTTGTAATTTTGCTCTCTGAATCGGCTATGTTTAAGGTTGATGGTTGGGGTGTGAAAGTTATTGAAGTCATTATGAGGTATTTAAGTAGGGCCTCCTCGCCCATGGTCCAGATGACAAAAATTCATCAATTTACGGAAGGGTAGGTAACATAATGGGTCTGGTGGTGCTGTGGATAGTTGCTCTTCCAGTTAGCCCATAAAGAGGATTGCATACTGGGGCGCACATCTGTACCCCATTGAAATTCCCATTCGCTGTAGATATAGGTCCTCTCTAGTGTTGAGCGATTATTATCGACAAAGTTGAAATCGGCACAGTTTTTATGTTGATCGAAATTTTTAGATCATGCGATAAATTTAGGTTACATATCTGTGACCTTACATGAACTTCTCATTAAGATCGCGCCATTTTCGGGCGTCCTGTCATTTTGGCTGGAGCCAGCAATCAGAAACACCCATCCCCATCTAACGCGTCCTGTCATTTTGGCCCGGCCAGCAAATCAGCCCTCATCAGCATAGAGCAGGGGGAGAGGGGTGTGCGAGGTCATGTCTGGGATGGGTATGTTTGCGATTGGCTGGAAATATCACATTGCCCTCGTTTTACATAGGAACAGCCCTTCCTTTCAGCCTCAGTGTCTCTCTGGCATCTCAGAGCAGTAGGGACTTTTGCGATCTGCTTGTGTCCAAACAGCTCAGCGATACTAATGTATTTCTTAACAGAGAAAGCTAAACTGTTAGCCGTGATCCTTTCAACTTAGATAGATTAGAGATTGGATGATTTTATGTAGTTAGGTAGAGAATTTTAACAGGAGCATCTACTGTATACTGTAAAGTCACGCGGGGGGAGTTGGATTTGAGGGGATTTGAGATAAGCTGTGATTTAGCCGTCTTTTAATAAGAGACTTTCCAAAACGCTTTCCATCCCCTTTCAAATTTTTATATTTCTGACCTCATGGAGCCGAAAATTCAGGTGGTATGCGAGCAAAGAGGGGGGGGCAGGACATGTAGGTAGAGGTACGACGAGAGGTGCTCCTTTCCAGTGGCTGGCGACAACTTGCATGCCAGCGGATCGTCGATTGCAGGAACGTCAGGGCTGTCATCGCTGGGTCAGGGACCCGGTGAATCTCAGTAACGACAGCTCGTTAGCCATTCTGTCCTTTGTGGTTAATGCAACCTTGCAACCACAGTCTTACCCCTCGTCCCTCCCAGTCACGGCCACAAATGTCGTTCTTCAGCTCACCTAGCATCCGTCCAACCATGAAGCAGCCCTCAAATGTCAACTCGTGTACCAACCACGTGGATAATACATTTTCTGAAGACCTCTTTGATGACAAAATGCGGTTGGGGTCCAGAAGGCATGTTAAAAGATAAAGAGGCCAAGAGGATGATTTTCTTGCTCTGAAGCCCAGTTTTACTGATGACCATCAGAGGAGGAGAAAAAAAAAATAAAAAAATTTTTTTTTTTCGGCAAAAAATCCCGGGCGGTGGGTCGGCAACGCCTTGCAGTCCCTCTTGCCTTGTTAGCCAGCAGCTCTGGATGCCAGGAATGTAGGACGACGAAAAGTCACCTGTGTTGATGATTTGATGATGACGACATTGCGGATCAAAGTGGTCTTTTCAGCAAAATTTGCTTGCGAGCGCGTCATCACTGGACAAAGGAGGAAGACGATGGAGGTAGTGTTCAGTACGGGTCCGCCTCAAATAAGGTGAGAGGGCGGTCGCAGAAGGGTCCGCTTGATATGATTCCGCCAGCCACGGTTCAGTGCAAACTCACCGCTACCTCGCTTTACGTCGTCAAAAGGTCCAGGACCTCTCAAGCCTGGGCCTTCTTTTGAGAAGTCCTCTGATTCACCCAGCGGTGTCATATGCCGACTCATTCCTTTGCCATAAACGCATAAGTAGAGGCAAGAACTTAGGTGGTTCTCAACACACAAACATGTTCTACGTACACAATGAGCGAAATGCATGAGTTGAAAAATGGTGGCAACACTTGCCCCATAAAAGGCATCAGACCGACGCCGGGCCTCCAACCACTGTCACACCATCTGTATCCGCCTCCTCACTCCGCCACCCCCCCCACCCCCCCCCCCCCACCAAGCGTTCCTCAGGCTGCCATGTCTACTCAGGAGTCATGATCAGGGATCAAGCCTCTGCTTCAAACCTCCACCGTCGCCGTTAAGTACACACAGCAACCACCCAGAGGGACCCATCACTACCCCTTCTCCTTCTCCCAGTTTGATGACCTGAACGCCGGTACAGCGGCCAGTCTAGCACTCAGCCTTCTGTCTTCCAGGTTTGGGGAGCAGAAGAAACACTTTAACCCAACACCATCCCAAAGACAAAAGCCTGAATGTTCGGCACTTGCCAGGCTTCTTGGCCTTGGAAATGTTGCCTTTCCCGTCTGGTGTGACACAGATGGGTTTCGCCACCATGGCCTTGCCTGCCCCAATACCAGGATGCCGAGCAGGCATTTCTTTGCGAAAAAAGGCCTTCCCTGCCCCTGGACCTCAGCGCTCACTCACGTATGCTAATGTCTAAAATTTACAAGCGTGTTGTCTGCATCTGTGTCCAGAAAAGGTCCATCTGGACCACCGAACACATGGACTGAGTAAGCACGGCCAAGGTGCCTATTAGAGATGGGCGATTGATTCTACGGAAGTGGAATTCGTTAGCATTTCAGGAAAAACTTCGGTTCGGAACGAAGTCGAACTTTTTGGGGTATCTTCGGGTGAACGAAGTGTGCTTTTTGAATTGATAAATGGCTGCAGCACATGGCGTACATGGGGGCAAAGCAACTCTGGGTGGAAGAAGGGAATTAGCCTGCATGACATGTTGCAGAGATAAAGCTAATCAGAGACCGGCGGGTTCTGTGACGTCACGCGCAATATAAGACCGAAGAGTCCCCCGCTGGGAGCTCACACTCCTCTCACTGTATCTGATAGGGAAGGTGCTGCTTGCGGGTCGATAGCGCTTTCTTGAAGAGCTGATTTTTATACAGCGATTTCTGTGGGGGTCTCTAGCTATGTCTCAGAGACTGTTCTCTGAATGTTCTATTCTGATTTTTTTGGGGGTTATTGGATCTGAAATCCAGTGTGCGTCCACTGCAAGCTGTCATATAACATTCAATATACAAGTGGGATCTAAGCCAAGTTCTGTTGTATTACATTAAGAAACCAGCGTTTTTTTTAAATTACATATACCACTTTCATTTTTGGCTGCTGAATTCTATTGCGCAATTTACATCCAAGGCCACGGGTTAATTAAGCGTTGTTTTTTGCTCGGTGTGCTGACAAAAATAAACAGTTCTTTTCAACGAACAAAATATATTATATTTTTTTTTGGTAGCTAAATTCACAAGAAAGGTAATTAAAAACTGGATCTCTGTTGTTGTGGCGTAGAAAACACTCAATTGTAACACCGCTACAAAGCTCACTGTTTGTGCGGATCAATTCTTTGGCGCAATTTACATTCCAGGGGTTATTAAGCGTTGTTTATGCTGGTGTGCTGACAATAAACAATAAAACGTCTCTTTTTCAACGCCAAATATTATTATATATGGTAGCCTAATTCACAAGCAAAGGCTAATTACAACTGTATCTTGTTTGTGTGGCGTAGAAAACACGCAATTGTAACACGCTACTGTTTCGTGCGGCTCAATTCTTTGGCGCAAATTTTACATCAGGGTTAATAAGCGTTGTTTTGTGGTGTGCTGACAATAAATAAACCGTCTTTTCAACGACAAAATATATATATATTTTTTCTGGTAGCCCTAATTCACTAGCAAAGGCTAATTACAAACTGGTATCTCTTGTTGTGTGGCGTAGAGAAAAACAGCAATTGTAACACGTACAAAGCTACTAGTTTGTGCGGCTCTATTCTTGGCGCAATTTCATCCAGGGGTTAATTAAGCGTTGTCTTTGCCTGGTGTGCTGACAAAAATAAAACGTCTTTTTCAAGGCCAAATATATATATATTATTTTGTTTTGGTAGCCTAATTCACAAGCGAGGCTAATTACAACTGTATCTCTTGTTGTGTGAGGCGTAAGAAAAACAACGCAATTGTAACACGCTACATAGCTATAGTTTGTGAGCTCAAATTCTTTGGCGCAAATTTACATCAGGGTGTTAATTAAGCGTTTTGTTTTGCTGGTGAGCTGACAAAAATAAACCGTCTTTTTCAACGACCTAATATTTATATATTTTTTTGGTAGCCTATTCACAAGCAAAGGCTAATTACAAATGTATCCTCTCTAGTTGTGCTGGCGTAGCAAAACACGCAATTGTATACAGGCTACAAAGCTACTAGTTTGTGCGGGTCAATGCTTTGGCGCCATTTACATCCAGGGGTTAAATTAAGCGTTGTTTTGCTGGTGTAAGGTCGGGATGACAAAAAATAACCGTCTTGTTCCAACGCCAAATATATATATTTTTTTTGGTCGCTAATTCACAAGCAAAAGGCTAATTACAACTGTATCTCTTGTTGTGTGGCGTAGTAAAACACGCAATTGTAACACGTCAAAAGCTACATAGTTTGTGCGGCTCAATTCTTTGGCTCAATTTACATCCAGGGGTTAATTAAGCGTTGTTTTGATGGTGTGTGACAAAAATAAAACCGTATTTTGTCTCGCCAATATATTTTATTTTTTTTGGTAGCCTAAATTCACAAGCAAAGGCTAAATTACAAACTGTATCTATTTGTTGTGTGGCGTAGAAAACACGCTATTGTTAAAACACGGCTACTAGTTTGTGCGGACTCAATTTCTTGGCGCACAATTTACATCCAGGGGTTAATTAAGACGTTTGTTTTGTGGGTGTTGGTTCGTGTGCTGACAAAAATAAACCGTCTGTTTCTACGCCAGAATATATATATATTTTTTTCGGTAGCCTAATTCACAAGCCAAAGGCTAATTACAACTGTATCTCTTGTTGGTGTGGCGTAGGAAAACAACGCAAATTGTAAACGCTACAAAGCTACTAGTTTGCTGGGGCTCAAATTCTATTGCGCAATTTACTCCGGGGTTATTTTAAGCGTTGTTTTGCTGCTGTGCTGGACAAAAAATAAACCGTCTTTTGTCAAACACCCGAAATATATACATTTTTCTTGTAGCATATTCACAAGCGCAAGGTTAATTAAGCCTGTTTGTGCTTTTACATTTTAGTAAAACACACAGTGAATGTAACGGAACATACAAGTAAATTTTTCGGGCCATTTGTGTGAGCGCAATTTATATACAAGGGTTTACCCAAGCTTGTTACTGGGTTCATTTGGAAAGTCACAAAACAGGGTGTATATTTATCAAATAAAAGATAGCTTCATCAAACAGTGTCTTGTACATTTTAGAACAAACAGTATGTCCAGAAAGAGAGGTGGCTGGCTCTGCAACTGCGTGTGGCTGTGGCAAAAACATTTCTGAACGGGCCCAGGTCCGCAGCCAGACAAGGGGAGCGTCGCAGCAGGGGTCACTCGGTGAGGCACAAACTGCGCTGTATCTAGGGCCGTGTGTTGTTCAGCAACCAAGGGTTCTTGATTGGTTGATAGGTCATCCTCTTCCTCCCGATGAATCTGACAACCCAGCCAAGGAGTCGGAGGGAACCTCAGACACAACACTTAGTTGGCATGGCCCGGGAGCAGGTCAGCGGCCCTCACAAGTCCTCAGCCCGGCCTTCTGTCCCCATCCAGAGTTCCCATCAGCCAGGTTTCTACTATGTGGTATTGGCTCAGCGCCACTATATAGCAGAGGATGAAACAATTTGAGCGACGGGCAAAGTCAGCAGCTAAAGTGGCAGCGATGAAATGGGGCCAATATCCCCAGCTTCTTGCAGTAGGCTGCAAAGTTTAGATGTGGAGAGTGGCATGGGAGGTCATGTGGTGAGAGGTCAGCCTCGGCTTACCAAGCGGTGATGAGGACAGTAGTGACGATGTAAACACAAATAGATGGATGAGTAGACCGACCGCACTTGGGAGCGGGTGAAGCAGGGCTTCATCATCGTCAGGAAAGAAGAGGCGTCAGCTTGCGCGTCAGGCAGGGCGCAGCCAGCAAGTGGGTTGTGTGGGACCGAGTCAGCAGGGTAGCAGCAGTGTGAGGTAGGGGCAGCCAAGCGGGCACGGGTAGAAAACCGCTTCGCAGGTCCAAGGACAGTAAGCGCAACACGGGGCTCAGTGAGGCAGCGGCGGGCAGTAGTCACCAGTGCGGGAGCGATGGGCCGGTAAAATCAGCTTACTCGGCGGTCGTGTGGCAGTTCTTTGCTAAGGACACCGGAGGAGCCGAATTGCGGATAATGTTGAATCTGTGGGCAGAAAGTGAAGCGTGGCCACGGGAGCTAACGTTGTGCACAACGGCCCTGAGTCAACACATGCAGCGTCTCCATCGGTGGCTGGGAGAAACGTGGCTCAGATGTGGGTGGTCCATGTCCTGCCGCTGCAGCAGCAGCAGCGGCACAGTTGGGCACGCATGCCATTTCAGCCTGGTCAGGCTCCACCACCTCTGCAGAAGGCAGCTGTTTCTCTTTGACATCCTCTCCCGGTCACAGATGCTCCTGCTCCTCGCTACTTCATGTGCGGCAGCAGTCGTTCAGAGTGGCTATTGTTAAAGAGGGGACAACAGTATGCTGGTCCAACCATCCTAAGGTGCAGCAGCTGACGTGCTCCTGTCCAAGTTGTTGGTACTGCAGTCCCTCCTTTCAAATGGTGGAATCTGCACCATTCAGAGAAACTAATGGTTGTGCCGAGCCGAGATGGAGAGTTACCAAGCCGTAATTTCTTTTCCAAAAGGCTGTACATCATCAAAAATATGTAGAACAGATAAGTGGGTCAGTCCTTGAGCGTAATCGGTTTTGTTCCAAGGTCACAGGCGCGCGGACGTCTGGAGCTTGTAACTACTGTCTGGGCCAGTACTTGTCCTTTACGGCCCAACTGGGTGGGAATTGTGCTTCCTGCCAGGCACTCCAACAACTTGAGACAGGAGACCGCCGCTTTTCTCCTCCCACGTTGTCAAAAAAAACTGCTGATCCTGGCAATGTCCGCCTCCGCCTCCTCCAAACCACTCACCAACCTCAGCCTCCAAAGTACTGCTCCATATACCCACATGTGTAGGGCACAGCGGTGTCAACGCAGTTCTACACCTAGCTCTGCCTCGGTGAACGAAGTCACACCAGGGGAGGAACATGCTCCGCGTCATTGCAGGCAAGAAATCGATGTGTGGCTTTCTCCGCGCCAATGCAAATCGGAACCATTGGTGACGGGACATGGGAGGAACATGGTGTCCGCGCTGCACCGAGGCGGGAAAAGGGCCCCTGCGCCCTGCAAAGGCCCCAAGTGTTCAACCCGGTTGTAAAAAGGGGTTCCCGAAGTCTTTTAACCCCCAAACTTGAACAAATTCTGAAAATGGGGCCCGGAAAAATGTGCATGCACTTTATCCATTCGTTTACCAAAACCAAGGGAAAACCCTTCCCCCGAGTTGCCCGGGCCCCGGAAAAAAGGGCCTCCCCCCTAAAACGGGTTGTTTTGCGATGTTTTTCCAACCCCCTTGGGAAATTTCCCGCCTGCCCCCCTGTTGGGGGCCCACCGTATGAAAGAAGGGGAAAGGCCATTAAGATTTTTTGGTTTATGGCAGACAAAGTACTCCCCCGTGTTAAATTTGATGTCAAGGGCCCGTGGGAGCTCATGGTGGGGCACCTGCCCGGTTTTTTGAGGCCCCTTCAAAGGGGGCCCCGTTTTTTTTGTTTAGTCGCCAGGGGCTACGGGAAAAGAAAAAACGTCCTTTCCCTGCCCTTAAAGTCCTGGAACGATGCTGGGAAAAATTTTTTCTGGGCAGGGGGCTGGAGATTTGGCGACTACATCTGTGGGGGCCCATGAGTCCCGGGGGGGATGAAATGGGGGGGAGGAGGAGGAGGAGGACATTGGAGCAGAAGAAATTTCTGGTTTAAATGAGTGGATTTTCTAAACCCCCGGTGAAAGAGAGGAGGAGCCCGGAGCAGCCCGGAGGAAGGTGGTGGAAAATGGGAAGACGAAAGGGAGATGAAATTCCCCCAAACTCCCTGGCAGTTACAGGGGGAAATGGAGGCGGGAGCCCCTCGGGGGTCACTTTTGCAGTAGTCCCCCCAGCCCTGCCTTTTTTTGGGGGGGCTAGTGACAGCGAAAAAGTCCAGCTTCGGCAAGGGATGTCTTATGGGCCTCTCCCCACCCCCATTGGGCCCTGCTAAAGGTCCCAAAATGGGGCCTTTTTTTCCCCGTATTGGGGAAAGGGGAAGGGGAAAAATAAAAAAACTATAGGGAAAACCTCCGTAATCAGTTGGCCGCTCCCCTTTTTGCTGGCATGTCCCTCCTTCTGCAGGCCGTCTGACCGGGGGGGGTTTCCCCAAACGGGTCACCCGTATATGCCCGGCTTTCTGGGGGAAGGTGGGGGGGGGGAGGAAACCCCCAAGGGGGGGGACCCAGGTTTTTCCAATTTTTTGGGGGAGTAACCCTAAAAGGGTTTCTGGGAGTCACTAATGGCACTTCCTTCAAAAACCCCCCTTTAGTGAGGAGGGCAGTCACCCAGCAGCAACCAGCAGGACCTTTGGAGCATTCCTTTAACCAAAAAGGTTTTTGGCCTACTTGGACAGAAATCGCCACCCAGTTAGAAGATCCGGTGGAATAAATGGGCAGGGAAAACTGGATGTTGGGCCGCCCAACTTTGGGGTTTGCAGTGGAGAAGCTGTCCTGCCCGGGCCAGTAGTGGTGGCAAAAGAGCGGGTGTTCAGTGCGGCGGGGGCCATCGTCTACCCCAAGGGAGAACCCGCTTGTCCACGGGAAATGTGGAACGACATGACCTTTGTCATGATGAATAGGCGTGGATCGGCCAGGATTTCCACACACCAATGCTTAGGCGTCAGTCTTGGGTTCAAAAACTACCTGCATCAGCACTATTCTGATGCCGCCACCCGCTGATGCCACACATCTGCTGCCAGTTTCTCATCTTGCTGACCAAATCTTTACAGGGACTGTATTGCCACCCACCTCAACACTCTGTCATTGTGCCACTCTATGACCTCTGCTGCTGGCTGCTGTTTCTGTTTGCGTGACATCCACACTGTGTCTTGTGCACTCCTCTCTGAACTCATGCTGTTGCTCCATGAGCCGTCAACCCAAATCTCTGTCATTGTGACACTCGTGTGGCCTACTCCTTTTTTTTGCCACCTACAGATATTTGTCATTGTGCCTCTGTCTGACCCTCATGCTGCTGACTGTGGCTCCTGCCATGTCCTCCACGTGTCATTGATGCCATGCCTGGAACCTCATGCTGCTGCCGCGTGACCTCCGCTCCTCAGTCATGTGCCACTCTTGTGGCTTCCTTCTGTTTTGCCACTCCAGAATGTCATTGTGCACTCTATGACCTCCAATGCTGCTGCTGTGACTCCTGCCGTGGCACTCCACACCTGTGTCATTGTGCCACACTGTGGCGTAATACTGTTTTGCCACCTCCAGCAATGTCATTGTGCACTGCCCTGAACTCGTAATGCTGCTGTTTGTGACACTCTACACTGTGTGATTGTGCCACTCTGTGGTCCTATTACTGTTTTGCCACCTCCAGAATGTACATTGTGCCACTTTTCTGACCTCATGATGCTGCTGCTCGGCTGCTGCCGTTGTACTCCACACTGTGTCATTGTGCCACTGCCTGACATCATGCTGCTGCAGCGTGACCTCCGCTCTCAGTCATTGTGCCCTCTGTGGCTTTCCTTCTGTTTTTGTCACCTACAGAATGTCATTGTGACACTGCCCGACCTCATAATGCTGCGTTGTGACCTCCACTCTCAGTATTGTGCCACTCTGTGGCCTAGTCTGTTTTTTGCCACCTCCCAGAATGTCATTGTGCCACTGCCTTAAACCTCATGCTTCTGCCGCCGATGACCTCCGCTCTCATGTCATTGTGCCATTCTGGTGGCTTCCTCCTGGTTTTTGCCACCTCCAGAATGTCATTTTGTGCCACTTGCCCCCGACCTCATACGCAGCTGTTGTGACCTCCACTCTCGTCATTGTGCACTCTGTGGCCTCAGTCCTGTTTTTGCCACCTCCGAATGTCATTGTGCCACTGCCTTAACCTTCATGCTTCTGCCGCCGTGACCTCCGATCTCAGTCATTGTGTCCATTCTGTGGCTTCCTCCTGTTTTGCACCTCCAGAATGTCATTGTGCCACTGCCTGACCTTCATACTGCTGCTTGTTGTGCCTGATACACTGTAGTGATTGATGCCACTCTGCCCTGGCCTAATACTGTTTTGCCACCTCCAGTAATGTCATTGTACCACTGTCTGACCTTCATGCTGCTGCTGTGGCTGCTGCAGTGTCTCCATCACTGTGTCATTGTGACACTGCCTGACTTCATGCTGCTGCGCGTGACCTCGCTCTCAGTCATTGTGCCATTCTGTGGCTTCCTCCTGTTTTTTTGCCACCTCCAGAATGGTTATTGTGCACTGCCAGACATCTACTGCTGCTGTTGTGACCTCCACTCTCCGGTCATTGTGCCACTCTGTGGCCTAGTCCTGTTTTTGCCACCTCCAGAATGTCATTGTGCCACTGCCTAACCTCATGCTTCTGCCGCCGTGACCTCTGCTCTCAGTCATTGTGCCATTCGGTGGCTTCCTCCTGTTTTGCCACCTCCAGAATGTCATTGTGCAACTGCCCGACCTCATACTGCTGCTGTTGAGACCTCCACTATCAGTCAGTGTGACACTCTGTGGCCTAGTCCTGTTTTTGCCACCTCCAGAATGTCATTGTGCCACTGCCTAATCTCATGCTTCGCCGCTCGTGACCTCCGCTCTCAGTCATTGTGCCATTCTGTGGCTTCCTCCTGTTTTGCCACCTCCAGAATGTCATTGTGCCACTCCCCGACCTCATACTTCTGATGTTGTGACCTCCACTTCAGTCATTGTGCACTCGTGGCCTAGTCCTGTTTTTGCCCACCTCCGATGTCATTGTGCCACTGCCTAATCTCATGCTTCTGCCGCCGTGGACCTCCGCTCCAGTCATTGTGCCATTCTGTGGCTTCCTCCTTTTTTTGCCACCTCCAGAATGTCATTGTGCCACTGCCTGACTCATACTGCTGCTGTTGTGACCTCTACACTGTGTGACTGTGCCACTCTGTGGCCTAATACTGTTTTGCCACCTCCAGAATGTCATTGTGCCACTCTCTAACCTCATGCTGCTGTGGCTGCCGCCGTCACCTCCACACTCTGTCACTGATGTTGCCACCTGAGCTCTCAGCTTGTTTTTTTCCAGCTTTCGCTGGCAATGACTTTATCAGGCTACATTCCCCGCTTGATTTTTTTGGGTCAGTTTTGCCCTTTTAAAATTTGCCCAGGAATTTTATAGTGAAGCGATTCTAAGAGCGGCGGCAGTCATTGCGTGTCATACAAAAACACAACATTGAAATGAAGACCAAACCAAAGCTCCCTCTGCATATTTTAAGCATGACACAACGTTCTATAGCACCCTGCAGGCTCTGTGCAGCCTGGAAATAGCTGCTTTTTAACGCGATTCGTCCCAAAGTAATTCGGACCGAATTTATTTTTGCCGGAAAATTCGGCGAAGTGACCAAATCGAATTTTTGAGAAATTCGCCCATCTCTAATTATAGTAGTTATATTCTTGTACATAGGGGTAGTATTATAGTAGTTATAGTCTTGTACATAGGTGGCAGTATTACAGTAGTCATATTCTTGTATATAGAGGGCTGTATTATAATAGTTGCATTCCTGTACATAGGGGGTAGTATTTTAGTAGTTATATTCGTGTACATGAGAGCAGTTATATATTATTTATATTCCTGTACATAGGAGGCAGTATTATAGCAGCTATATTCTTGTACACAACAGGCAGTATTATAGTAGTTATATTCTTGTACATAGGAGCAGTATTATTGTAGTGATTTTCTTGTACATAGGAGCAGTATTATTGTAGTTACATTCTTGTATATAGAAGCAGTATTATAGTAGTTATATTCTTGTACATTGGGGCAGTACTATAGTAGTAACATTCTTGTACATAGGAGCAGTATTATAGTAGGTATATTCCTGTACATACTGTAGGGGCAGTATTACAATAGTTATGTTCTTGTACATAGGGGACATTATTATAGTAGTTATATTACTGTATATAGATGGCAGTATTATAGTAGTTATATTCTTGTACATAGGAGCCGTATTATAGTAGTTATATTCTTGTACATAGGGGCAGTAATACAGTAGTTATATTCTTGTATATAGAGGGCTGTATTATAGTAGCTGTATTCCTGTACATAGGGGGTAGTAATTTAGTAGTTATATTCATGTAGATGAGAGCAGTATTTTAGTAGTTATATTCTTGTACATAGCGGGCATTATTATAGTAGTTATATTCTTGTAAATAGGGGGCAGTAGGAGGCAGTATTGCAATAGTTATATTCTTGTACATAGGGGACAGTATTATAGTAGTTAAATATTCTTGGTAAGGGGCCCAGTATTAAGTAGATATAAATTCTTGTACATAGGGGCAGTATTTACAGAAAGTTATATTTTTGGGTGATAAGGGCTGTATTATAATAGTTGTATTCTTGTACATAGGGAACATTATTATAGTCGTTATATTACTGTACATAGATGACAGTATTATAGTAGTTATATTCTTCTATATTGGCGGCAATATTATAGCAGTTATATTCTTGTACATAGAGGGCAGTATTATAGTAGGTATATTCTTGTACATGGGAGCAGTATTATAGTAGTTAAATTCCTGTACATAGAGGGCAGTATTATTATTATTATTATTATTATTATTATCATTTATTTTGGAGTGCCCTTGATTCCAGGGCGCTGTACATTTCAGGAGGGTACATAAATAACATTTGTCAAACAATTACAAAGTGACAATAAGTGACTAACAACTGGTACAGAGGGAGAGAGGTCCCTGCCCACGAGGGCTTAAATCTACAGTCTATACAATCTATAGTACTTATATTCTTGTACATAGAGGGTTGTAATATAGCAGTTATATTCTTCTACCTAGGGGACAGTATTATAATTGTTATATTTGTATGTATTTGCTCAGTAATATAGTGGTTATATTTTTGAACATATTGGGCAATGTTACATTCTTGTAAATAACGGCAGTATTATAGTAGTTATATTCCTGTACATAGGATCAGAATTATACCAGTTGAATTCTTATACATAGGGGCAGTATTGAAGTACTTATATTCTTTAGATAGTATGCAGTATTATAATCGTTATATTTTTGTATTATCACCTACTTGTACATAGAGGGTGAAATAATGGTTGTTATATTATTAAAGGGATCAGTTATATACATTGGATAGGTAGAGTACATTAGAAATGTGCAGAACTTTTCATTGTACTACAATTACGCTTTATTTACAATAGACAGGGCAATTCCTTCAACCTACTATTAAGTAATAGTTGTAGCAGGAGCATACCCACATAAACCTCTTTTTTACAGACACTATTCTATTCTTAAGTGTTTCTAATATTTAAACAGATATCTAAAATACAGTCTTGGTTTCAGGATACAATTTGCAGGTTGCATTGTACAATAAATTTTACCTTGCGTATCCAGTTGTTGCCTCCTTAATTTTTATAATTGATCACATTTTATCCTCTCCATAGTTTTTAAAGGAACCCTTGACTTAGAAATGAATACTTTACGTTAATCATGATATTTTGGGCCCCCAAAATTTTTTCAATCGAATTTTTTTTTCTTTTTTGTAGAGTACAAAAAAACTTTACTACC